>CANNZV010001782.1:0-129389 GCA_947561585.1 Caprella mutica | reverse complement strand
CTCTTTGTTCTCTCCTCCTCTTTTTCTCTCCTCCTCTTTGTTGTCTCCTCCTCTTTGTTCTCTCTTCCTCTTTGTTGTCTCTTCCTCCTCTTTGTTGTCTCCTCTTCCTCTTTATCTCCTCTTACCCCCCCCCCACCTCATAGGGAGAGGGGGGGTAGTTTGTCTAGACTTTCATACCCCCATCAGGAGTGCTTTCGAGTATTGGGGGAGAGGAGGGGAGGGGCCATCTCTTGCATATAAACAAACACCCCCTCCAAACCCCTCCTCCGCCTCCTCCACCTCCACTCATGGCATTCTCGTCACATTTAATGTTATTGATACTTCATACAGCACTTTAACACACTTTATCTACACTTTAACTTGAGTAGTGTGTACCTAGCTGTCTTTAGATAATCTTTAGTGTATCACTATAGTTAGTAATTACTTTTACCAAAGTTTTAGAGCCACTAATCTGCTTTATGTTCATTGCCCCAATCAATGCTTACAACTCAAAGTGATTTCTCTTACACGCATATACCTCTTTGAGGTCAAACTAAAGGCCAAGCAGCGGCACAGCAAACAAAGCCTGCTGAGACTGGAGCGGCTGCTTGTACGGCTGGCAGAGTCCAGCCACCCATACCCTACTGAAAGTGCTACAGATACGTGGGGGTAGCGGGGGAGAGCTTCAACCGGGTGGTGGAGATTAATGTGATACAGGGACTCTTTCTGTCTGGAAAATTAACGCCGGCTGTTTTTAGAAGGAGGCAGCTGTGAAGACCCCACGATGCAGAGTATCAATGATGCGAAGTGAGAAAATAAAAAGAAACATTCAGGGAAACAGTCTGCCTGGGGAAAATGTTAAGCAGTCAATAAGCAGGAGATACGATCCAATATAATCTGATATATAAATACTATCTTCAAACACTGACACAGTATTTATTAATAATAATACATTTACTGTGTGTATAAATTCCTATTTGGATTCCTTGTGTTATTTTATTAATATTTCATTCCAGGATTTCTTTTCACCATTCGAAAGAATAAAACTATTAATATATATTAAAATTATTTCCTCTTAATAAAATATTAAATAACTAAGCACATCCAGTCTCAAATATCATTTAATTCTCAGTTACTCCAATAAAGTTCAGCGCATGCGCACCATGCCTCTCTCAGACCGGTGACAATGTGCTACACTGCACTATGCACTGCTTGCATTGGTGCTCTGACAGATTAGAATGCATGTACATTGAGAGCTCAAGTGCTATTTTCTTAGATTAATATAACGTCTGAGAGGTTAGCGTTAATGTTAGTTACTTTGAGATACAAAAGTGCTACAGTGTCCCGGGAAAAAATTAGTGCGGAGAATGTGAAATCAGTGGGCGAAGATACTGCCCACATATTTAGTATGTAACGTAACGCCTTCATCTCAATTTGCATCATGGAAATGCGCATCACTTCGTAATATGACAATATGTAACACTGCGTTACGTTAAAATACGTTATCTGCAAAATTCACATTTGCTATCTTTTTAGAGTAACTTAAATATTCTTAGTGAACTCCGTAGACTATAAATTGTTTTCATATATTTGGTTGTAATTTTGTCCGATGAAATTCATTGACTTTTACATATCTTATTTATTAGATTTTACATCTCTTATTTATCTTATTTATTAACATTTCAATCTCTTATCTAACGAATGAAGTAGAATTGGAGAACATTCAAGCAGCTATCTTTTTTCATTACGACTAAATAATTTCCCTTAAATGTTAAAAGATAACTGAAATTTTCTTTGTAAACTCCGTAGACTAAAAAAAAGTAATCCGAAAGATTATAACAAATAGAGTAGGTTACGAATCAAAGATCAGTATTACATCTTCGATCATATAAGAAAAACTATATACTAATAATTATTCTAATTGGTATCTTGGATATCAATTTAAAAAAATATATGATCATATCGTTTTTTCTTATATGATCGAAGATGAAAAACCGATCCATAATTTGTAACACCCTATCGCATGTTAAGTGACGATAATGATCACTTTTTAGAGAAGTAAATAATAATCTATGTTGGGTAAATCATGAATTATCGGTCAGAACTACATCTTCGGTCATATAAGAAAAAGCGATTTAAAAATTATTATTATTACACAATCCTATCTGATAATAATATTTTTGTATGTTTTTTCTTATATGACCGAAGATGTAGTTCTGACCGATAATTCGTAACTTACCCTATCTCTACTATTAATACCTTATTACATTGTATTACTCTTTCACTTAAATAGAACAAATAACATTACATCAACTTGTGACACATTAAAGGGAAGTAGAACACTCGATTGAGGCTGGCGGTGTTTCAATCTAAGTAATCGGATTCGGACAGAGTCCTCATTGCTTATTCTGAAAGTTCATCGAAAGCTATTACATTGTTTGGAAAATATTACTGCATGAAAACTGTATTGGTGGTGGTGAGGGTTTTGGTGGGGGGGGGGGAGAGGGGGTGAAGGGATGTGTAAGCCATTGAATGGCAAACTTTCACTCTTGAGTAACTATGTGAATTACTTTAGAAATTACTTTAGAATTATTGACTTTAGAAATTACTGATTGCTATATAAATTATTAGAAATAATCAACAGTGGCGAGATAAAGAAGAGTCGAAAAGGATTCTTAATGTACAGGTGGTCCCAGAAAAAAGTGAACCCAATTTTAAATTAGTATATTTCAACAACTACTGAAGATACAGTTTTTTTTAAGTATCATTTTTTTGTTGAACTCTTCTTCATCTCCAGTTAAATTTTCATTAAATTTTATTAATTTTTGTGAATATAATAGCGAATTTATTAATGGGTGGCGAAAATGGCTTTGCGCGAAATGTCAGCAAACGGACAGTGCGGTAAATTCAAGTATTAAAATATCTATGCATTTTCAAGCATTAAAATATCAATTGAACAACAACCCCACAAAAAAACTTATTGATTTTCATATTTTAACAGCATTCGAAAACTATTCCTTTTATAAAATATTGCCGATCTGAAGAAATGAGTTTACTTACAAAAATGAAGGCACAAATTTTAATTTTAACAAGGGTCTATCAGGTCACAAGATATGAAAATAAAATCAACATAATTGGATTAAATATCTCAAAATCTTCAATTAATAGAATTATCTAACATGACCTATCATGCCACCCGTAAAAATGAAAGTCAGACATTAACTTATTGAAACAGATTTTTGACGCCGTAAAAACTTTGTCAACTGGTTCTTGCAAAGACATGTTTGTTATGTGTAAGATATAGTTCTAGGGCAACTCGCCACCGGACAACTCGCCGCGGACAATTCGTCGTGAGGACAACTCGCCGCCAGGACAACTCGCCTTCAGGACAACTCGCCGCCAGGACAACTCGCCGCTTGATTTTTGTTTTGCCGGCGTATACATCATTTACATATATATATATATAAATAAATATTATAAATTTGAATTATGATTTGTTTCTATACGTTCAAGACTGACGTAAAACAGTAGTATAACAAATTTCATTATTTCAATGAAATATTTCAGGCCTCAAAAAATATTAGGGCTATTAATATCAATTTAGAAGTATTAGTAAGGGCTTTCTAGTTGACGTCAAAAGGAAATAAAAATACAAGGGACTGGAAGAAGAAGTCAGAAAGTAAAGTGAATCCTCGAACAAAGGCACCAACCACCAGTCCGTGAGAAGCTCATGGATGCAGAAAAGCTACTTCGTGGATGTTATCATTTACTAAGGAATGATATGTAAAGGAACTCAAGCACAGGTGAATGAAGGAAAGCACAGGAAAATGAAGAGGTGAAAGTAAATGTAACTATCAGCCTACCTAAGACAAAAATTTAAGACTTTGTAGCTAAATAACCTTTTTTTGCACTAATGTACTGGTTCTAACTAAAGGCACCTGAACTTGTTTTCTTTTATTATTTTTGGCAAAATACTTTCAAATAGAACGAAGAAAATTTTATTCCTAATTTACCACACACACTATCTTTATACAGCGTGACACAAAAAAAGAGGGATGAAAGTAAACTCTTATAACTCAAAAAGTAGAACACTTAGAAAGAGGAAATAAAAACACAATATAGAATATATCTTCATGATATATTTAGTCTATAACAAATGCTAAAAATAGCCTCCCTGCTGCCCAATACACAAATTTATACGTTTCTCAAAATTCGCTATCACCGCACCAAGGATATATTGATTCATTGGTCATATAACTTCTTGGACAGTATCTTTCGGGTTTTCAATAATATTTGGCTTTTTCTGACAACACTCTCCTTTAAATACCCTCAAAGAAAAATTCTAAGGGGCCAGATCGGGGGACCTGACTGGCCAAGGGAAATCCATACGATGAGTGATGATAGGGGTTCCAAAAAGATTTTGGTGTGTGAGTTGTTCTTATTCTTGTTGAAACCAGCGGTCAGGGTGAATGTCGCCAGTCAACGTGATGTTTGACATTTAAATATACGTATCTGATGTTACTATGCATGCATTTCCGTCAGGATCTTTAAATAATATGGGCCTAAAACTCAGCTAGAACTAAGGCCGCATCAGACGGTTACCTTAGGCGAGTGTAGAAGTTTTTGGAAAAATTCTTTGATCTTTGTTGGATCCAGGAATTTTGACCATTTGTTATAGACTAAATAAATCTTAAAGATATACTCTATCATGTTGTTTTTATCTCATCTTTCTAAATATACTAATTTTTGAGTTATAAGTGTTTACTTTCATCCCTCTTTATTGTTTCACGCTGTATAATAGTTATATATATTTATAACTTTATATATTTAACTTTCAAAAAGGAAAAGAAAAAAATTTCAAATACTGATAAGAAAATTTGATTATTAATTTACAACGCGCAGCTTATTTTCAAAATATTTTTTTTATAATTGAATGGTATATACGGCGGTAAAACATATATCACACGGCAAGTTGTTTGTTGGTGGCGAATTGTCCTCACGGCGAATTGTCTGCGGCGAATTGTCCGGTGGCGAGATGTCCGGTCACCTTAAGATATTATCATGAGGGACGAAGTTGTATTTAATATAAATGAAAAAGTAATTAATAAGAGCATTCAGTCATTTGGTCATTAAAATGTCCATCCTATTTTCAACTGTGACGACTTTGACGACTCACTGTGGAAATTAAAACCATCACTCTGCCTTTCATTTTGTAGAGGTGGCCTGAACGACCCTTGTTTAAATTTAAACTTGTGCTTTCTTTTTGTACCTAAACACATTTCTCCATATTGTAAATAGTTTAAAGAGGGAATAGTTATTTGAATGCTTCTAAAACCTTGAAATAAATCTATTTTATTAGTGGGGTTGTTGTCTAATAAATATATTCGTTATGTTTGGAATTACTTCATTAATTGTTTGCTGACCGTTCACGCAAGGCCATTTTCACCACCCATCAATTAAATCGTTGGTATATTCACAAAAATCAATAACACTTCATGAAAATTTAACTGGAAATGGAGAAGAATTCAACAAACAAAATGATACATGAAAGAAAACAGTACCTTCAATAGTTGTTGAAATATACTAATTTAAAGTTGGGTACACTTTTTCCTGGGGCACCCTGTATATTTTGATTCAAACAAAACAAAAAAATCATATAAAAGTAATGATAAATTCATTTACAGGTAAATTGATAAAATAATTCCCTATCAAATGCTTCAAACAACTACTGCATGAAAAAATTGAAAAAAACCTAAATGTAAAAAAATACAGTTACTTTCATTGCATTCAAAAATAATTACGTTCATTGAACAAAATGTAATTTAATTTAAATTTAAAAGTAACTGCTAATTGAAATAATTTCTTACGTTGAATTCCATTCAGTTACCCAGTTACATGAATACTCTTACTATAACCATTTGCAAAACTAGGAACATTTGTGTGCACCCACGTGTGATAGTAAAGTAATCTGATATTACTAAGAAAATATGTTATTGTCGTACTAATATTGTCCCACATCGTCCCAGTTAATTTGTCAGATCATTAGTGGTTCTACCATTCTAGGAAATTTCGGTCTGGGTAAATACAGTCTCGGAAAATTCAGTCTCGTTTTATAATGATTTTATTTAAGAGCAATTATAGAAAAATTGAAATTAAGAATTATAAAATATGTAGTGTATTCATTAAATTCGTATAACTTTATGAACCGTTGTATAAAATTCGGTATCGGAACTTTCGGTCTGAGTTATAGGTATACCTTATTAGTTAAATGTATCGGAGGGCGTGCTGCCTCAATTAACCCCCCCCCCCCCCTGTCAGGTTATTAATTAAGCAATCATGAGGTACGTGTAGTACAAAAAACTAGCTAATACAACACACTATATAACGGCCGTTTATTTGAGAGTTTCAAAATAATAATCATTCATTCTGAAACTAAGTTCCGATACCGAATTTTCTGAAAAGCAGGTTCTACACACCCACAGATTATTAGGAGTTCTACACACCCACAGATTATTAGGAGTTCTACACACCCACAGATTATTAGGAGTTCTACACACCCACAGATTATTAGGAGTTCTACACACCCACAGATTATTAGGAGTTCTTCACACCCACAGATTATTAGGAGTTCTACACACCCACAGATTATTAGGAGTTCTTCACACCCACAGATTATTAGGAGTTCTACACACCCACAGATTATTAGGAGTTCTACACACCCACAGATTATTAGGAGTTCTACACACCCACAGATTATTAGGAGTTCTACACACCCACAGATTATTAGGAGTTCTTCACACCCACAGAATATTAGGAGTTCTACACACCCACAGATTATTAGGAGTTCTTCACACCCACAGATTATTAGGAGTTCTACACACCCACAGATTATTAGGAGTTCTACACACCCACAGATTATTAGGAGTTCTACACACCCACAGATTATTAGGAGTTCTACACACCCACAGATTATTAGGAGTTCTACACACCCACAGATTATTAGGAGTTCTACACACCCACAGATTATTAGGGGTTCTACACACCCACAGATTATTAGGAGTTCTTCACACCCACAGATTATTAGGAGTTCTACACACCCACAGATTATTAGGAGTTCTTCACACCCACAGATTATTAGGAGTTCTACAGACCCACAGATTATTAGGAGTTCTTCACACCCACAGATTATTAGGAGTTCTTCACACCCACAGATTATTAGGAGTTCTACACACCCACAGATTATTAGGAGTTCTTCACACCCACAGATTATTAGGAGTTCTTCACACCCACAGATTATTAGGAGTTCTACACACCCACAGATTATTAGGAGTTCTTCACACCCACAGATTATTAGGAGTTCTACACACCCACAGATTATTAGGAGTTCTACACACCCACAGATTATTAGGAGTTCTTCACACCCACAGATTATTAGGAGTTCTACACACCCACAGATTATTAGGAGTTCTTCACACCCACAGATTATTAGGAGTTCTACACACCCACAGATTATTAGGAGTTCTTCACACCCACAGATTATTAGGAGTTCTTCACACCCACAGATTATTAGGAGTTCTACACACCCACAGATTATTAGGGGTTCTACACACCAAGGGTCCTACATAAGAATTACACCACTACCACAACCTCATTCAATGTTGTGAGGTATAGTGAACTCCCACTAATTCATTATAGAGAGTTTACTTTAGACTATACAAAATATTTTCTTTCTTTTTTAAATGAATTCACTATACAGGGTATTTTATTTCTCAGAACTCTAAAAATCAGGATGGTTCACTATACAGGAGTTCATTACAGAGAAGTTCTACTGTACCAGTGCTAGAACAATGTAGTCAACTAACTGAAGGGTATATATACATTAGGGCGGGGCAACTCCTAATATCTTGCACATGATTCGAAGAATTAGAATGTAAATTGGTTATGCATGAAAGAAGCCAATTTATTAATATATTATATGGACAAAATTTATATGATGGGGAGGAAGTAGTTACAAATTTATGACTTAATGAGAATATTCTTTAGACTGTGCTAGTTAGTATTTAGAAAATATTTTACCTGTAGTAATTAAAGATATACAAAAGATTTATATTAGCTGTCATATTTGTATAAATAACAGATATGACAGCTTATAAGATATAAGATAGTTTATACCTTTCTATCATTCTAAAATAGTGTGTTAAATTACTGAAATATTTCAGAGCATCCTGTGATATTTTTTAAATAGAAAGTATTAATAAATAGATTACGTGCTCTCAGTAGAGCGCATATCTTCGCCGCTGCTTTGACCCGTTTAAGTTATAATAACCTTGACCTATGACCGGATCGCTCCCAAAATTCTACCAAATTGTTCGTGGACATTGACCAATCACCCCATCAAATTTCAGACAATTTGGTTGAATATTTTTTGAGTTATAAATGGCCTTGACCTTGATCTTTACCTTTGACCCGATTGCTCCTGAAATCAAACAGAATAGTTCCTGTACATATATTGACCAATCATCCCACCAAGTTTCATGCAATATGGTTGAATACGTTTTGAGTTATAAATTACCATGACCTTGACCTTTGACCGAGTCGCTTCCAAAATACTACCAGCAGGTCACTGGACATGGACCAATCATTTCACCAAATTTCAGGTAATTTGGCTGTAAATTTTTTCAGTTATATGCGAATAACAAGATGATAAATAAATAAATGCCTGGTAAAATATGATCTTCCTCAAATTTGTGAAGGTTATAACAAAATGTCATGAAAGTAAAAAGTTGAATAATATTCATAACACAAAAAAATCCTACAATAAATATAAATCAAATTTAATAAGATATCAAAATAATTCATTCCGAATGATTGTCAGTAATATATCCAAACTATATTTCGGAATAATTTGATTTTAATCGAAAAAAAAAGTAAAGAGATAAAGGTCGTGAAATTAAAATTTACGTACAAAATACAATCAAATATAGTCCTGAATTGAATATAAAAAACAATTCAACATAGTTTCAATAGTCTGGTGAAATAAGATAATAATTTTTAAGATGTATTAATGAGTATCATGGAAAGCTGAGTAAATGCTGACTTTTCTGTATATATTACTAATTCTTATTATTTATTTAGGTTATGATCATTAAAATTACCACAATGGCTAAAATGTGGTTACGAGAATTATGGATGAGTTAAATAAGTCTGAAAGGTTACTGAGGAAAATTGTGAGAATGATAGTTTTGGAAAGAATCGAAAGTAGTAGTAAGGTAAATAAAAGACAAGGATTACGTCGCGCCTTCCTTCATCACGAGCAAAAAATAGTAAAACCAACCAGGATGAAATCATGAAACAGAGCAGAAGCATTAAGAGGTCCCTCAGAAATGTTGCCAAAGAGGAAGGACTGTTAATAAGAGTCATTATAGAGGTTTTCATTGACGAAAAATATATTTGATGTTCAGCAACATGCTTCTGTTCGAAATGGTCACCAAGGTCTCGCCCAGGTGACGATGAGTCTTACGTAGATGTTCAAAAGGAAGCAGCGTACTGATGAATTGTTTCTCCATAACAGACATCAGAAAAAATCCACTCTTTTATGTTAGTGGACTGAAACTGAACTACGAAAATTATCGAAACATAATTCTTAAGTCATCATCAAGAAATTTCATCGGTCAAAAGACTCAAGAATGGTTAGCAAACAAGATTCTGGACGATATTTTCAAGGAAAAATGACTTCCTTCTTCACCTGATGTGATTCCCTTCAAATTCAGCTTCTGGTTTCAGTTTCCCACCGCCAAAAAGTGGATACATTGAAGGCATCCCTCTTGAATTGATGGGCATATTACTCCCAAACAACCATTCGTGGCTATTGTAGAGTACTCCCAATTGTTTAAAGCAGATTATAGAGCACATAGCTTAAAAAATATGGATATTTGAAAAAAAATAATGCCAGAACATATTCAGTTCGGTTAGATTTTATAAATGTATATAATAAATATTTACAAACAAGTTTAAGAATGACTATTGAGCGTACTAACACAAAATTCTAATTAAGATATAAGGTATTTACTTGATATCTGTTGTTTTATTTCACATGGTATACTAATATAGAAGATAACTATTGAATTTCCAAGTGAACATTTTGATGCGTATATTTAACGGTAAAAATAATAATATAATTTATGATATAATTATAACTTATTGAAAATAACTAATATAACTACAAAATATAAAATTAGTATTTTTTATCAGAATTTTACATTTACTGAGCTAGTCATGATAACAAATATTATAAATTAATTTAAGAAAATCAAAATAAGATAATATATTAAACGCTCAAGTATGCAAGGATAGAAAAAACAAACTATTAACTTACATCACTATTTAATAACAAAAAAAAAAAGAGTTGCAATCGAAACAAGACTAAACTGAGACACACTGTTATAACCATTCTCTTTGCTGGCATTACTAACAATTTATTCATTACTACCATGTCAATTTTAAAACAAAGAAAAAGTAACAAATCATGATAAAAATTTGAAAAATCTGGGTAACAATATTTCAGATTTATTATATTAAAATTATTAAATAAATTTAGTTAAAACTTTATATTGTGAGCAACGGCCTTCAAAAAAGATATTTAATATTTGCATCGTAATTGCTGATTACATTTAATGTACGTTTATTCTTATCCCTGTATTTTCTTTTTTGGTGGATTTCGGCACATTAAAAATATTTTTTAAATTAGCATTTGCCTAGATTTTCTTCTCTTATAAAGCATCAATGAAAGCCCACAAATAAGGATAAATTATACTTAGCGAACCAATCAATGACGAGTGGAATGATAATGGTGAAAACTAACATATATACTAATATTTATTGTAATTATCAATAAATTATTTGGTAAAACTGCATTATACCAACCACTTAATTTGTTTAAATTAAGCATTACCTAAATTTCCTTCTCTTTTAAAGCATCAATGAAAACTCATATGTTTGAATGGGTGTACGGACAACTACCATGCGGACAACTGCCATGGGGACAACTGCCATGCGGACAACTGCAATGCGGACAACTTCCATGCGGACAACTGCCATGGGGACAACTGCCATGCGGATAACTGCCATGGGGACAACTGCCATGCGGATAACTGCCATGGTGGACAACTGACATGTGACAAACTGCCATGCGGACAACTACCATGCAATATATTATAATTTTATATCGGGTGAATTATAATGCACTTGTAAACTGTTTTTTATTATTTTTTTCAAAGGCCCCCTGCCAGAAGAAGCAAACCTTCCTCAAATAATTAACTTAACCTTTAACCTTTCATTGAATAAATTTGATGTGAAGTATATTATTATCTTAACTTGAAAATTAAGTATAATATTAATCATATAGTCCGAAATTGTGCATAAAGAAGTATAAAAATTAATATTGACGGTAGATTCAGAATTTAAAGTTGAAGTATACTAAATTCATTTCTTTTTTAAATCATATTTAACCCATTTAGCTCCTTAAACAATCAAATGGTTGACAAGAAGTGGAAAATCTATAGATGCAAAACTTTCTTTTCAAACATTTAAAATAAAAAGAATAGTACAAACACAAGCTTTACAGGTTAAAATTTCCAGTGAGTGTGATTTTGCATTTTACTATTTAAGAATTTTCATTGGATTAATTAATATTTTTTATTTGTAATAACAAACTTCTCTGCTAGATTCAGGATTAGAAACTGAAGTAGTATTTATCTTATTTCTATGTTTAAAATATTTCTTACAAAGAACACTTTACTCAGTAACTTTGAAATTTGAATTTATTTTTCTATATATAGTTTATTTGTTTCTAGCTCCCACCGATTAGAAACATGTCTTATAAATATTTGAAAAGTGTCAAAATATGAGAACAATTGTTACTGAAAAATGTTTTATTAAATTTGTTATTATACTAATAACAATTCAACATTTCAGTTAACTCATTTATGCCCAGTGCTGTGTGAAAGCAACTCTAAAATAGTAAGATGCAAAACTACACTCACTGAAAATTTTAACCTGTAAAGCTTATCTTTGTACTATTCTTTGTATTCTGAAATGTTTGAAAAAAAAGTTTTGTATCTATATATTTCGATCAGTTTGTCAACCATTTGATTATTTAAGGCGTAAAATATGGAAGAAAATGATTGTAACAAAGAAAGAAATCTAGTATTACTTCAATATTAATTTCAATGTTTCTTCATTCACAATTTTTTACTATACAATTAACATTTTTATACTAAAATTTTAGGTTAAAATAATGATATACTTCACATCAAATTAATTCCAAGAAATGTTAGGTTTACAAGTGCTTTACAATTCACCCAAAATAAAATTATAATATATTGCATGGCAGTTGTCCACATGGCAGTTTGTTGCATGTCAGTTGTCCACTATGGCAGTTGTCCGCATGGCAGTTGTCCGCATGGCAGTTATCCGCATGGACAAAAAATGTTGGTACATTTTAAGTATAATAATGCATACTATTAAATAATAATAATATACTTGATTGACTTGTATACTAACTATAATTGTGCATCATTTTCATTTTTACTGGTGAAAAGAGTATTCATACATAACAAAAAAAAAACATATTAAATCCCATTCAAATACTGAGTATTTCTATCTTTTATTGAGTTCAACAGTTACCAGTCTATTCCCGTATATTTCAATTAATGATTTTCACACATTGAGTGTTATCTTGTCCCATACTTCTTGAAATATTGTCATCAATGTTCTTGATGTTTGTTGGCGCTCTTTTCCCAATTTGATTTTTCAAATATCGTCATAATTTATCATTTGGGTTAAGTCTGCGGACTGACTTGGCCATTCACTGCAAGAGATCAACATTATTTTCAGCAAATCATTTTCTTGTTGATGTCTTACTACGGACAAATCAGCCCCCAGATAAAAACAAAATCAAAAATGTAGGAATATGAAAAGAGCACCAACAAATAAAAAAAAATGAACATAATGTAATAATGTAATAATGGGACAAAATAGCATTAATTGAGACGTACAAGATAGCTGTTGAACTCCATAAGAGATATAGATATGTAGTATTAAATAAATGTATTATACTTCTTTTCAACAGTTTAAAATGAAAAAAATGCATTCATTTCAGTTAGAATAAAAATTAATCAGGTTTATTATTATTTAATATAATGCATCTTAATACATATAATGTACCGAAAATTATTATTTCTCCTACTGCATTTTGAAACAGTGATATGTATTAAAATTCGTTTTAACTTTTTTTTAAATAATCCAACAATTAACTTTCATCCAGATCATGTTTATATAATAGTATGAACTAGATTACGTGCACTCGGTAGAGCGCATACTTTCGCCGACGCTGATAAATGACTTTGACCATCCAATTATACTTGAGTTATAAATGACCTTGAACTTAATCTTTCACCCATTCTCTCCCAAAATTGATAAACTGGTAACTGCATATTGACCAATCGTCTTACCAAGTTTCATGCAATATGGTTCAATACTTTTTGAGTTATAAATGACCTTGACCTTCGACCGGATAGCTCCCAAAATTCTACCAGAGGATTTATGGACATTGACCAATGACCATTGACCATTGAGTTATAAATGGCCTTGACCTTGATCTTTGACCATTGAATCGATCGCTCCCAAAATCCAAACAAATGGTTTCTGGATATTATAACCAATCGTCCAACCACATTTCAGGCAATTCGGTTCAATATTTTTTGACTAATGTGAGTTAAATGATGAATGAATAAATACCGTCTAAAATATATCCTTCACTAATCTGCAAATTAAATATGGAAAAAAGTAAATTAAATACAAGGGACTGGAGGGAGCAGTCAGAAAGGAACCTACCATCAGTCCGTGACAATGCTCATGGATGCAGAAAAGCTTCTCCGTGAATGCAGTCACTTACCAAGTAATGGAATGAAAAGGGACAAAAGCACCGGTGATTGCACTCACGGATGGAAGAGGAAAATGAAGAGGTGATAGTAAATGAAGCTTACGAGCCTACCTAACACAAAATCTAAGACCTCACACGCGTAGTTGTAGAGTATAACCCTAGCGCTATCCTCTAAAACTGCAAGTAGCGTTAAAAATGATAAACATGGTAAAAATGAACAAAGACAATACATAATCAAAATTCATATCATAATCATAAACAGTTCGGGCCCAAGTGACGCCGCCCCCTTTCTATTCATTCACCACAGACAGCTTCAGGATTGAGCCCCTGGGGGCAGTATAACAAATAACTCACAGAATAACATTATTAGAATACTATCTGTCTTTACTAACTTTTTAATTATATTTTTTCAATTCTAACTCAATTAAAGGGTCATTGGAACTATTTCCTTAATTCATTTCATAACAATAGGTAATAGACATAAATTATTTATTTAAAAATATGCATCTTAATATAGTGAAACAGCTGAAAAATTAGGGTTTATGGAAATGAATGAATTGTTAGTTGTACCGCTAGATGGCGTTGGTACAGATTTGGTGACAAATATTCTATTATTGATGTTTCCTAGTAAGTTTGTTCACATATCAGTCAATGCATAAAAAAGTGGCACCCAATAATTCCTCCAATAAATAACAGAAGGCTAAAAGAAATGGTGAAATTCTCCGATGAACAAAAAAAGTTTATATTTAGAGCATTCGGGACAACATCGTAGTCAGCAATGATCAGACGTCTGTTTCTACAAGAGTACAAGATATCTGGAAGAGCAAGAGAACAGTTCAAATTGTTTTATTTTACAAGAACAAGTCGGGATTTCGACACGAATGGAACATGTTTTCGAAAGAACAAATCAGGAGGTCCCACAAAGGGAACGCTAGAAAAAGTCGAAGATGTCAAAACATTTTTGGATGTAAAATCAAGAAGCTCAGTCACGAAATCAGCGCCTCTTTTCGACATTTCTTCAACTTCTTATTGGGGAATCCTTAAGATAGACCTTCACATGCGGTTCTATCTTAATATGGCTGTGCATCCAATAACGGAAGCCCATAAGGAACAGCGACTCAAATTCTGCCGGTGGCTCTTGGATCGGTGCGCGGAAGATTCCACTAAGGAAAATTCCACTGAGAAAATTCCACTGGGGAAAGTTCAACTGGGAAAATTCCACTAAGGAAAATTCCACTAAACCAATAAAATTCTATATTAAATTGTACTGTATTTATTATTTTTTATATCATACATTGTAATTATAATGTAATTATTGTAATTTGTATTTATTTGCAATTGTATTCATTAGTTAATTGTTTATATTTGTAATTGTATTTACTTGTAATTGTATTTATTTGTAATAATTGTATTTATTTGTTATAATTGTATTTATTTGTAATAATTGTATTTATTTGTAATAATTGTATTTATTTGTAATTATTGTATTTATTTGTAATTATTGTATTTATTTGTAATTATTGTATTTATTTGTAATTATTGTATTTATTTGTAATTATTGTATTACTTTGTAATTGTTGCATTTATTAGTAATTATCGTATTTATTTGTAATTGTATTTAACAGGAAAATACTGTTCCACCCAAATGGCCAAATGACAGTCCAAAATATATTTTTATGAATCATTTCACGTGAATAGGTGACAGATACTGTTCCTGTAGCTTGATAGCTAGGAAACGTTAACTTCATTCAAGGAAATATCTAGGTCTGTTCAATGTTAATCTGGCAGAGTGTAGGATAATATCTTGTGCTAATGTTTCAGTTTTTTCTTAACCAATAAGGCTATGGTAATTCGAGCTGTATTTTCGTGAGCCATCTTCTATTCTTACATTATTTTATCTGTGTTTTTGTAAATATAATTTTAATTATTATTATTATAGCAAAGCCTCGTAGTAGACCAGAGTTACGTTCCAAGTTGCTTGTAAGAAACTCACTTCAGTAGTTTCTTACTAGACCAACTCCGTTTATTACTAGACCAGTGAAGCGTTGACTCAACATTTCAATAGCTCTGTGTTTTTCGAGAATTTAATGATGACTGATATAAAAAAAAGGAGGGTAAAGACATTTATTATTTATTATTTTATACTAAATAGAGTTTTTTTTTAATTAAGTCGACATTTTAAAATATTGTGTCTTCCTTTTTATAGCACATTAGACTCTGCCATTAAATCTGCCATAGACTGTTTTTCTAAAAAAAGTAAATAATAAATATAATACACTAATCGAATTAGAGATTTATCACACATCCAATGGTAAACGCCAAACATTAATTATCTATTTAAAATAAAATTAACAAGCAAAGATAAGAAACAAATATGTTTTAGGTTTTCTAACTATTTGCGCAAAAGCCATTTTCACCACCCATCAATAAATCCTTATAACATTCACAAAAATAGATAAAACCCAATGAAAACGTAACTGTGAATGGAGAAGGGTGAAAGGTGTCAACAATGAAAATAATATCAAGAAAATGCATGTATCTTTATTAGTTTTTGAAATATACTAACTTAAACTTGTATTCTGTTTTTTTTTTTGAGACACCCTGTATATTTGAATAAATGCTAATGATATGAGTATCTTTACATTTATCACCTTCTTTATTGTATAATCGTATGTCATTATAATCAAAAATAAAAGTCATAAAAAGACAGTTTCCAAATCGGTTCAAAGATAAAATTATTAGTATTTTTTCTTATGGACTGGTGCGCCTGGACCAGTCGCTAGGTTACTAGGATTAATAATGCAAACTTATAATTTGTATAAAGACATTCACTTAACATTTTATTACACCAATTACGCTATAATAAATATGCAATACAATATATATTTTTCTTTAGTGGAACTTTCCGCAGTGGAATTTTCCCAATGAAACTTTCTGCAGTGGAATATTCCTTAGTGGAATATTCCGTAGTGAAATTTTCCGCAGTGGAACTTTCCGCAGTGGAATTTTCCCAATGAAACTTTCTGCAGTGGAATATTCCTTAGTGGAATATTCCGTAGTGGAATTTTCCGCAGTGGAACTTTCCGCAGTGGAATTTTCCTAGAACCCTTGGATCAGCCAGATCCCGAAACATTTGTGTTGGAACTTATCTGGACCGACGAATTTTTGAAAATAAAATCAAGGCCCCCAAAGGAAGAATGATGGTACTTGGTCTCTTACTAGTCCCAATGAGATTGTGGAATCTAAGAGTATAAATGATGAGAAGGTAATGCTTTTTGTTGCTATTGTTAACGTTAAAGTGCCAGTCGTTGATGCCTTCATGGATGAAAATGGGAGACGCAAGATAGTGAATAGAGACTGCTACCATAAGTTGCTACAAGAAAATATTTGGGCCACCTTTCGTTCATGTGTGCAGCAAAATGGAGGCCACTTCCAGCACCTTCTATAATATGTATTTCTTGTTATTAATCATTGAAAATCCACTCTTCCTGAACATTTTGGTGTATTATTTTTTTTTCGTCAGTATAACTATGAATAAAAGCCACTGAAAATATCAAAAATGTTGAAACGCACTGTATAGTATTGCGAAATAAAAACTAACGTTACATGAAGGGAAAGGTTCAGAGCTTTAGACGATATTAATGCTTTTCAAATAAAATTGTAACTCTTTTCTATATCGGTTATATTTTTAGATACATTTAGATAAAAACAATGAAGTAAATGGCGACGCTCAGGTGTTTTTCGGATGGTTCCAAAAGCGAGACACTTTTCCATTTATCTGAATCAAGCTTTAAATTTGATATAAGTATGAGATTCGAGATCTTGAAAATGGTTCAGTGCGAAGCACTTTAGTATCTCTCAGCATTCCAGTGCGACGCACTTAAAATAGGCTTACAGTTATTAACACTGTTGCTTAGAGAGAATAAAGTGCATTGCACTGAAAAACTGTCCTACCTCTTGAAACAAATAAGTACATCAAGATTATAGTTGATGCACTTAAGTGTTTATGAGTTATTACAATCAAAATAATAATTCATACATTTGATAATTGAATGATGTGAAAATAATGACTACTGTCTATACATGTAAAGAGAGATGACAGTGATTAATGATTGTAATTATATATATTATTGTATCAAGTTTATGAAGGGACAACTTGTTTCAGTTTATAATAATAATAATAAAAGATATTCATATCAAAAGAATAAAATAAAGAAATTTAATAGTTGATAATTAAATCTTCAATTTAATTATAAAGTATGTATAGCAGTTATCAAATATATAATATTTAAATAAGCAAAAAGCTTAGCTATATTATCAAGATCTTCAATGAGTGATGATTATTCATAATTAAATTTAAAAAATAAAGATTTTTTCGTTAAGGTCAGAAGAGTTCATCAATCTTTGGATTTTTACATTCACTTCTTGTAATTCTTAGAGAATTGTTACGAAATCCTGAATGTGTCTAGGCACTTGTCCAATAAATTGTCGTCAGAGAGTTCTTTTGTATGTTACAGATGACCGTGGAAGAAATGACCGTGTACGGAAAGACCTTGTACGAAAAGACCTTGGACAGAATGACCGTGGACAGAATGACCGTGGACAGAATGACCGTAGAAAAAAATTACCGTGGACGAAATGGTCTGTGGATGAAATTACCGTGGAAGAAATGACCGTAAACAAAATGCCCGTGGACGAAATGCCCGTAAAGAAAATGACCGTGGACAAAAAGACCTTTAACGAAATGGTACGTGGACGAAAAGACCTTTAACGAAATGGTACGTGGACGAAAAGACCTTTAACGAAATGGTACGTGGACGAAAAGACCTTTAACGAAATGGTACGTGGACGAAAAGACCTTTAACGAAATGGTACGTGGACGAAAAGATCTTTAACGAAATGGTACGTGGACGAAAAGACCTTTAACGAGATGGTACGTGGACGAAAAGACCTTTAACGAAATGATACGTGGACGAAAAGACTGTGGACGGAATGACCATCGACGAAATGACCGTAGACTAAAATACCCCGACGGAACTGTCCGTGAACGAAAATACCCAACACGCTGTACAAGAACCAACACATGAATAAATCCAAGCGCCTAAATAAATCCAAGCATCTGCATAAGGCCCAGTCACTGCATGAGGCCTAGCACAAGTATAGTGGGCTTAGCTCCTATAGGCTGCCTTTCCCGTACTCTGTAAGTTCCCCTTTAATACGTAGAGTAGCAACAAACTGAGTAACACTGTAGTCGCCTCTCAGCAACATCTCTCCTCTGCTATTTATTGTCCCATCGATTAGCGCTCAGATATTCTACTTCCAGAGTGACACACTCTCTGTTTTTATGACATTGTCAATGTCTTCGTAATGTCATTAGAGGGAAATAAGTGGGGAATGTCATTGAAACAAATACACACGTTAATATATATTTAAACATATAGATACATTTATATATAGAAAATCATTATGAGAATATTTATCAAAGAGATAAAACGACATAAAATTTCTGTCTGACTCTGAAAATTCTTTAAAAAAAATCATTGTTATACATATTTAAAAGCAACCATAAGCAGCAAAGCAAATATTTATAGAATTATTATACATGATATGAGTAGATAAGTATTTATAAATAGCAAATAAAATGCAGCAGTGGTTTATTGCAGGCTTGCCTAGCACCAGCACGATAGCAATAGCACCAGCACGCTAGTATTACTACACCCTGTCACGCTACCTCTTCATTGATTAGCATGAGTGTGTTACATCACACTTCATGCTGAGTCTTAGGGTTACAACCTACTGGTTGAAATCTTTACACCACCCATAGCTCTATAAGCAGGGTAGAATGTAGTGAGGGTAAAATGTAGTGAGGGTAGAATGTAGTGAGGGAAGAAAGAAGTGGTTACCTTATATCAATATTCCGTAGGATGGAGGGGGGGGGTCTACCCAGCAACTGCAGGCATTTATGAGATACAAGAAAAGGGGGAAAACCCCTAAATTAGGGATGGGGAATGCCCCTCTACTTCTAACAGAGGGGAAAACGCCCCCGCTACAAACTGATGAGATATACCCTTGTGATTATTGGTTAGATATACCCTTGTGATTATTGGTGAGATATACCCTTGTGTTTATTGGTGAGATATACCCTTGTGTTTATTGGTGAGATATACCCTTGTGTTTATTGGTGAGATATACCCTTGTGTTTATTGGTTAGATATACCCTTGTGTTTATTGGTTAGATATACCCTTGTGTTTATTGGTTAGATATACCCTTGTGTTTATTGGTTAGATATACCCTTGTGTTTATTGGTCAGATATACCCTTGTGTTTATTGGTCAGATATACCCTTGTGTTTATTGGGCAGATATACCCTTGTGTTTATTGGTCAGATATACCCTTGTGTTTATTAGTTAGATATACCCTTGTGATTATTGGTGAGATATACCCTTGTGTTTATTGGTCAGATATACCCTTATGTTTATTGGGCAGATATACCCTTGTGTTTATTGGTGAGATATACCTTGTGTTTATTGGTTAGATATACACTTGTGTAATAGCAATTTCAATTATAAAAGAACATTATTTTTAGAGACGTCAAATATATAACCTTTCATGCGAATGTATTGATCAGATATACCCTTGGACTCTATCTATCGATCAGATATACCCTTGGTCTCTATCTATCGATCAGATATACCCTTGGTCTCTAAGAATATTGATTAGATATACCCTTGGTCTCTAAGAATATTGATTAGATATACCCTTGGTCTCTAAGAATATTGATTAGATATACTTTTGGTTTCAATGTATCGACTATATATACGGTATACCATTGGTATTGTGAATCATACTTTGTTCCAATTATTAAATTGAATACAAAATCATTCTATGTGGCTTCTTTATTAAAATTAGTGAATTCTTTTAAAGTAAAATACGTAAAGCAATCAATGCCTTGGCGCCAAGTCACTAGAAGAACTTTCAGACAACAGCTGAAGTTAGCACTAGTGAACATATACAGATAGAATTACCTTGAGATAACACTTGCTTAGTTATGATGGTGAAGAGTCACTGTGATGATGCACTATCAGGGAAAAGAGTCACTGTGATGATGTACTATCAGAGAAAAGAGTCACTGTGATGATGTACTATCAGAGAAAAGAGTCACTGTGATGATGTACTATCAGAGAAAAGTGTCACTGTGATGATGTACTATCAGAGAAAAGTGTCACTGTGATGATGTACTATCAGAGAAAAGAGTCACTGTGATGATGTACTATCAGAGAAATGAGTCACTGTGATGATGTACTATCAGAGAAAAGAGTCACTGTGATGATGTACTATCAGAGAAAAGAGTCACTGTGATGATGTACTATCAGAGAAATGAGTCACTGTGATGATGTACTATCAGAGAAAAGAGTCACTGTGATGATGTACTATCAGAGAAAGAGTCACTGTGATGTTGTACTATCAGAGAAAAGAGTCACTGTGATGATGTACTATCAGAGAAAAGAGTCACTGTGATGATGTACTATCAGAGAAATGAGTCACTGTGATGATGTACTATCAGAGAAAAGAGTCACTGTGATGATGTACTATCAGAGAAAAGAGTCACTGTGATGATGTACTATCAGAGAAAAGTGTCACTGTGATGATGTACTATCAGAGAAAAGAGTCACTGTGATGATGTACTATCAGAGAAATGAGTCACTGTGATGATGTACTATCAGAGAAAAGAGTCACTGTGATGATGTACTATCAGAGAAAAGAGTCACTGTGATGATGTACTATCAGAGAAATGAGTCACTGTGATGATGTACTATCAGAGAAAAGAGTCACTGTGATGATGTACTATCAGAGAAAGAGTCACTGTGATGTTGTACTATCAGAGAAAAGAGTCACTGTGATGATGTACTATCAGAGAAAAGAGTCACTGTGATGATGTACTATCAGAGAAATGAGTCACTGTGATGATGTACTATCAGAGAAAAGAGTCACTGTGATGATGTACTATCAGAGAAAAGAGTCACTGTGATGATGTACTATCAGAGAAAGAGTCACTGTGATGTTGTACTATCAGAGAAAAGAGTCACTGTGATGTTGTACTATCAGAGAAAAGAGTCACTGTGATGTTGTACTATCAGAGAAAAGAGTCACTGTGATGATGTACTATCAGAGAAAAGAGTCACTGTGATGATGTACTATCAAGAAAAGAGTCACTGTGATGATGTACTATCAGAGAGAAGAGTCACTGTGATGATGTACTATCAGAGAAAAGAGTCACTGTGATGATGTACTATCAGAGAATAGAGTCACTGTGATGATGTACTATCAGAGAAAAGAGTCACTGTGATGATGTACTATCAGAGTAAAGAGTCACTGTAATGATGTACTATCAGAGAAAAGAGTCACTGTGATGATGTACTTTCAGAGAAAAGAGTCACTGTGATGATGTACTTTCAGAGAAAAGAGTCACTGTGATGATGTACTATCAGAGGAAAGAGTCACTGTGATGATGTACTTTCAGAGGAAAGAGTCACTGTGATGATGTACTGTCAGAGAAAAGAGTCACTGTGATGATGTACTATCAGAGTGCAGAGTCACTGTGATGATGTACTATCAGAGAAAAGAGTCACTGTGATGATGTACTATCAGAGAAAAGAGTCACTGTGATGATGTACTATCAGAGAAAAGAGTCACTGTGATGATGTACTATCAGAGAAAAGAGTCACTGTGATGATGTACTATCAGAGAAAAGAGTCACTGTGATGATGTACTATCAGAAAAAAGAGTCACTGTGATGATGTACTATCAGAAAAAAGAGTCACTGTGATGATTGGACTATTGGTCATTATCGAAGAATTAGTTTATTAAATCTTGGGGGTCATTTATAAGCAGTGGCGAAAGATAGCGCTCTTCCGAGTGCCTGTTCTAGCTACATCAATAGTATTGCTCTATCGTTACAACAATAGTATTGCTCTATGTTACATCAATAGTATTGCTCTATGTTACATCAATAGTATTGCTCTATGTTACATCAATAGTATTGCTCTATGTTACATCAATAGTATTGCTCTATGTTACATCAATAGTATTGCTCTATGTTACATCAATAGTATTGCTCTATGTTACATCAATAGTATTGCTCTATGTTACATCAATAGTATTGCTCTATGTTTCATCAATAGTATTGCTCTATGTTACATCAATAGTATTGCTCTATGTTACATCAATAGTATTGCTCTATGTTACATCAATAGTATTGCTCTATGTTACATCAATAGTATTGCTCTATGTTACATCAATAGTATTGCTCTATGTTACATCAATAGTATTGCTCTATGTTACATCAATAGTATTGCTCTATGTTACATCAATAGTATTGCTCTATGTTACATCAATAGTATTGCTCTATGTTACATCAATAGTATTGCTCTATGTTACATCAATAGTATTGCTCTATGTTACATCAATAGTATTGCTCTATGTTACATCAATAGTATTGCTCTATGTTACATCAATAGTATTGCTCTATGTTACATCAATAGTATTTCTCTATGTTACATCAATAGCTCTATGTTACATCAATAGTATTGCTCTATGTTACATCAATAGTATTGCTCTATGTTACATCAATAGTATTGCTCTATGTTACATCAATAGTATTGCTCTATGTTACATCAATAGTATTGCTCTATGTTACATCAATAGTATTGCTCTATGTTACATCAATAGTATTGCTCTATGTTACATCAATAGTATTGCTCTATGTTACATCAATAGTATTGCTCTATGTTACATCAATAGTATTGCTCTATGTTACATCAATAGTATTGCTCTATGTTACATCAATAGTATTGCTCTATGTTACATCAATAGTATTGCTCTATGTTACATCAATAGTATTGCTCTATGTTACATCAATAGTATTGCTCTATGTTACATCAATAGTATTGCTCTATGTTACATCAATAGTATTGCTCTATGTTACATCAATAGTATTGCTCTATGTTACATCAATAGTATTGCTCTATGTTACATCAATAGTATTGCTCTATGTTACATCAATAGTATTGCTCTATGTTACATCAATAGTATTGCTCTATGTTACATCAATAGTATTGCTCTATGTTACATCAATAGTATTGCTCTATGTTACATCAGTAGTATTGCTCTATGTTACATCAATAGTATTGCTCTATGTTACATCAATAGTATTGCTCTATGTTACATCAATAGCATTGCTCTATGTTACATCAATAGTATTGCTCTATTGTTACATCAATAGTATTGCTCTATGTTACATCAATAGTATTGCTCTATGTTACATCAATAGTATTGCTCTATGTTACATCAATAGTATTGCTCTATGTTACATCAATAGTATTGCTCTATGTTACATCTATAGTATTGCTCTATGTTACATCAATAGTATTGCTCTATGTTACATCAATAGTATTGCTCTATGTTACATCAATAGTATTGCTCTATGTTACATCAATAGTATTGCTCTATTGTTACATCAATAGTATTGCTCTATGTTACATCAATAGTATTGCTCTATTGTTACATCAATAGTATTGCTCTATGTTACATCAATAGTATTGCTCTATGTTACATCAATAGTATTGCTCTATGTTACATCAATAGTATTGCTCTATGTTACATCAATAGTATTGCTCTATGTTACATCAATAGTATTGCTCTATGTTACATCAATAGTATTGCTCTATGTTACATCAATAGTATTGCTCTATGTTACATCAATAGTATTGCTCTATGTTACATCAATAGTATTGCTCTATATTACATCAATAGTATTGCTCTATGTTACATCAATAGTATTGCTCTATCGTTACAACAATAGTATTGCTCTATGTTACATCAATAGTATTGCTCTATGTTACATCAATAGTATTGCTCTATGTTACATCAATAGTATTGCTCTATGTTACATCAATAGTATTGCTCTATGTTACATCGATAGTATTGCTCTATGTTACATCAATAGTATTGCTCTATGTTACATCAATAGTATTGCTCTATGTTACATCAATAGTATTGCTCTATGTTACATCAATAGTATTGCTCTATGTTACATCAATAGTATTGCTCTATGTTACATCAATAGTATTGCTCTATGTTACATCAATAGTATTGCTCTATTGTTACATCAATAGTATTGCTCTATTGTTACATCAATAGTATTGCTCTATGTTACATCAATAGTATTGCTCTATGTTACATCAATAGTATTGCTCTATGTTACATCGATAGTATTGCTCTATGTTACATCAATAGTATTGCTCTATGTTACATCAATAGTATTGCTCTATGTTACATCAATAGTATTGCTCTATGTTACATCAATAGTATTGCTCTATGTTACATCAATAGTATTGCTCTATGTTACATCAATAGTATTGCTCTATGTTACATCAATAGTATTGCTCTATGTTACATCAATAGTATTGCTCTATGTTACATCAATAGTATTGCTCTATGTTACATCAATAGTATTGCTCTATGTTACATCAATAGTATTGCTCTATGTTACATCAATAGTATTGCTCTATGTTACATCAATAGTATTGCTCTATGTTACATCAATAGTATTGCTCTATGTTACATCAATAGTATTGCTCTATGTTACATCAATAGTATTGCTCTATGTTACATCAATAGTATTGCTCTATGTTACATCAATAGCATTGCTCTATGTTACATCAATAGTATTGCTCTATGTTACATCAATAGTATTGCTCTATGTTACATCAATAGTATTGCTCTATGTTACATCAATAGCATTGCTCTATGTTACATCAACAGTATTGCTCTATGTTTCATCAATAGTATTGCTCTATGTTACATCAATAGTATTGCTCTATCGTTACATCAATAGTATTGCTCTATGTTACATCAATAGTATTGCTCTATGTTACATCAATAGTATTGCTCTATGTTACATCAATAGTATTGCTCTATTGTTACATCAATAGTATTGCTCTATGTTACATCAATAGTATTGCTCTATGTTACATCAATAGTATTGCTCTACGTTACATCAATAGTATTGCTCTATGTTACATCAATAGTATTGCTCTATGTTACATCAATAGTATTGCTCTATGTTACATCAATAGTATTGCTCTATGTTACATCAATAGTATTGCTCTATGTTACATCAATAGTATGCTCTATGTTACATCAATAGTATTGCTCTATGTTACATCAATAGTATTGCTCTATGTTACATCAATAGTATTGCTCTATGTTACATCAATAGTATTGCTCTATGTTACATCAATAGCATTGCTCTATGTTACATCAATAGTATTGCTCTATTGTTACATCAATAGTATTGCTCTATGTTACATCAATAGTATTGCTCTATGTTTCATCAATAGTATTGCTCTACGTTACATCAATAGTATTGCTCTATGTTACATCAATAGTATTGCTCTATGTTACATCAATAGTATTGCTCTATGTTACATCAATAGCATTGCTCTATTTTACATCAATAGTATTGCTCTATTGTTACATCAATAGTATTGCTCTATGTTACATCAATAGTATTGCTCTATGTTAAATCAATAGTATTGCTCTATGTTACATCAATAGCATTGCTCTATGTTACATCAATAGTATTGCTCTATTGTTACATCAATAGTATTGCTCTATGTTACATCAATAGTATTGCTCTATGTTACATCAATAGTATTGCTCTATGTTACATCAATAGCATTGCTCTATGTTACATCAATAGTATTGCTCTATTGTTACATCAATAGTATTGCTCTATGTTACATCAATAGTATTGCTCTATGTTACATCAATAGCATTGCTCTATGTTACATCAATAGTATTGCTCTATGTTTCATCAATAGTATTGCTCTATGTTACATCAATAGTATTGCTCTATCGTTACATCAATAGTATTGCTCTATGTTACATCAATAGTATTGCTCTATGTTACATCAATAGTATTGCTCTATTGTTACATCAATAGTATTGCTCTATGTTACATCAATAGTATTGCTCTATGTTACATCAATAGTATTGCTCTATGTTACATCAATAGTATTGCTCTATGTTACATCAATAGTATTGCTCTATGTTACATCAATAGTATTGCTCTATGTTACATCAATAGTATTGCTCTATGTTACATCAATAGTATTGCTCTATGTTACATCAATAGTATTGCTCTATGTTACATCAATAGTATTGCTCTATGTTACATCAATAGTATTGCTCTATGTTACATCAATAGTATTGCTCTATTGTTACATCAATAGTATTGCTCTATGTTACATCAATAGTATTAGCTCTATGTTACATATAGTATTACTCTATGTTACATCAATAGTATTGCTCTATGTTACATCAATAGTATTGCTCTATGTTACATCAATAGTATTGCTCTATGTTACATCAATAGTATTGCTCGATGTTACATCAATAGTATTGCTCTATGTTACATCAATAGTATTGCTCTATGTTACATCAATAGTATTGCTCTATGTTACATCAATAGTATTGCTCTATGTTACATCAATAGTATTGCTCTATGTTACATCAATAGTATTGCTCTATTGTTACATCAATAGTATTGCTCTATTGTTACATCAATAGTATTGCTCTATGTTACATCAATAGTATTGCTCTATTGTTACATCAATAGTATTGCTCTATGTTACATCAATAGAATCGCTTTGTCATTTAAGGTGTATGTGTAGCTCTCTTTGGTTCGTTAGCTCTTTGTAGGTGTAGCTATTAATAGTAACATGTACATATAGTAACTATAGTATATATATATAGTCTCTTCTAGCATCAGTAATGTTTAATTGTTTTATTGCTATAGTATGTGTAGGTAGGTTTACAAAAACTCTATTAACATGTGTAGGTCTACCTAAGGTAAACTATGAGAATCGTTTCATCTCATTCTCAACTAGAATGGGCAATCATAGAGCGCATATCTTTTCCGCCGCTTCAATCGATTTTGACCTTGGACTCGATTTCTACTAAAATCTAATGAAATGGTTCCTGGATAATGAATGACCAATCGTCCCACCAAATTTTAGGCAATTTGGTTGAATACTTTTTGAGTTATGCGATAAAACAATAAATTATTTATGCGAGTAACAAAATAATAATTAATTTATGATATAAAAATTACAAATAAATGAATGTCGATTAAAACATAATTTTCCGCAAGTTTGCGAAGATTAAAACAGTTGAGAGAAATTAATAGGGGAAATATGTGTTTGGATAGAGATATTTGGTGAAATGTGCACTGAGATTTATTCCTATTAACCCTCTATCGTTCATCAAACCTCTTTTTATAATAAATACAACAAGACTTTACAATTCTATTTCTTTTATGCGTATCTAAGTTAAAATATAATTTATATGGTACAAGTTATGAAAAAATAATTTAAAAAATTTGAGATGGCGTTCACTATCGAAGGAAGAGAAATTTGTATATTATGGAATGCGGAGTCTGGAAGCAACGTGACTAATCAGAGGAGATTTGAACTTATTTCTGGTAGTAAGTAACTGCACCTTCTCATTAGTCTATTAAGAAATGGCAAAAAAAGTTCAAGCCAACCGGACCAGTTGAAAATCAGGAATCACATCAACCAACAGTTTTGGATCCATGATTCTTTAATTATTCCAAAGATAACCCCAAGACTGTTCATTGACATATTGGAAATATCTTTAATATTAGTCTTGGAACAGTTCAACTATTTTTCAAGAAACATAAAATTCACCTCTATAAACTCTAAACTGTTCAAGAAACGTTTTCTGCTGAAAAAATGTTAGACAATGTTTTGTAAGACTATTGTTTCATTTCAGTACCATCTAAATTTAGCCATCAAAAACTCTGACCGTCAAATTTAAATATACTTTAAAATCTATACCTAAATAATAAAATAATAATAAAAAATCTTCTGATATAGTCTTAAAATCAACCGAATTCAAGTTGAACCAATAATTAAAGGTTATTGAAGTTTAAAATGTAGGAAACTAAGATGATAATACACCTTGTTTTTCTGCAAGCCCAGCCGAATCTCAATTTTTTTCGAAATGAATGCAGCAATAATTCTTACTAGTCTTAATACCACTTGAATAAATGGTTGGTGAAGAATCGAAGACCATTATTTTGAGGTAGTTGAATATAATTTGAAAATATTGAATCGTCATGTAACTTGTGGGGTTTGAAGAACATACCAGGTACTGTTGACCAAATTTCTTGAAAATTATGAGAACAAGATTTTGAAAGTAATTTGTTAAATTTCAAGTTTGAAAGAATGTACTAAAAACAATCATTATCTAAAATGATCAACTCAAATACAGATCTCTCAAAAGAGTTCCATTAACTATAACCGTGCGCGGACACTTGGCCGAAAGTAGATTTGGCGTAAATTTGGCCGAACGGATACTTAGCCAAAAAACTTTTATTCAATATAAATCCATATTATGAGCTGCAGCCTCCGTTTAATAATTATTTAATTTTTATTTTTATTTCCATGGAACTATTGATATTTTATTAAAAGGAAATTAAATTTTAATATCTACCTACATAATGTGTATCCATATTACGAACTGAATCCTCCAGTTAATAATTGATTTATTCAATAAATGTTAATTTCTATTTCCATCGAAATTAATATTATTTTATAGAAAGGAAAATTAATTTTAATGTGTACATAATGCGTACCTGTATAGTATATTACGAACTGCAAGCATATATGTATTACTCAACAATTTGAATTCTTTCATAATCATGAATTCCATCGCAAATATAAGGAGTGGAAAAAAGCTTCTCTTCATACTTTTGAACTTGTTTTTAATGGTTATTATGTTATTATTTTTATTATATTAAATAATATTACTATCCCATTTTTTCATAATAAAGATATTTCGGCCAAATGTCATTCGGCCAAATGTCATTCGGCCAAGTGTCCGTCAACCAACTATAACAGAACCATTCTGTAATTTAACCCGTATAGCTCTAACGATCTAGGTATAATTTCTAAACAAAGCATTGCTTTTAAAGAAAGGGTGACAAAAGCCCACACCGACAAAAGCCCACACCGACAAAAGCCCACACCGACAAAAGCCCACACAGACAAAAGCCCACACCGACAAAAGCCCACACAGACAAAAGCCCACACAGACAAAAGCCCACACCGACAAAAGCCCACACAGACAAAAGCCCACACCGACAAAAGCCCACACCGACAAAAGCCTACACAGACAAAAGCCCACACAGACAAAAGCCCACACAGACAAAAGCCCACACCGACAAAAGCCTACACAGACAAAAGCCCACACAGACAAAAGCCCACACAGACAAAAGCCCATACCGATAAAAGCCCACACAGACAAAAGCCCACACCGACAAAAGACCACACCGACAAAAGCCCACACAGACAAAAGCCCACACCGACAAAAGACCACACCGACAAAAGCCCACACAGACAAAAGCCCACACCGACAAAAGCCCACACAGACAAAAGCCAACACCGACAAAAGCCCACACAGACAAAAGCCCACACAGACAAAAGCCCACACCGACAAAAGCCCACACAGATAAAAGCCCACACCGACAAAAGCCCATACCGACAAAAGCCCACACAGACAAAAGCTCACACAGACAAAAGCCCACACAGACAAAAGCCCACACAGACAAAAGCCCATACCGACAAAAGCCCACACAGACAAAAGCCCACACCGACAAAAGCCCACACAGACAAAAGCCAACACCGACAAAAGCCCACACAGACAAAAGCCCACACAGACAAAAGCCCACACCGACAAAAGCCCACACAGACAAAAGCCCACACCGACAAAAGCCCATACCGACAAAAGCCCACACAGACAAAAGCTCACACAGACAAAAGCCCACACAGACAAAAGCCCACACCGACAAAAGCCCACACCGACAAAAGCCCACACAGACAAAAGCTCACACAGACAAAAGCCCACACAGACAAAAGCCCACACAGACAAAAGCCCACACAGACAAAAGCCCATACCGACAAAAGCCCACACAGACAAAAGCCCACACCGACAAAAGCCCACACAGACAAAAGCTCACACAGACAAAAGCCCACACAGACAAAAGCCCACACCGACAAAAGCCCACACCGACAAAAGCCCACACAGACAAAAGCTCACACAGACAAAAGCCCACACAGACAAAAGCCCACACAGACAAAAGCCCACACAGACAAAAGCCCATACCGACAAAAGCCCACACAGACAAAAGCCCACACCGACAAAAGCCCACACAGACAAAAGCTCACACAGACAAAAGCCCACACCGACAAAAGCCCACACAGACAAAAGCCCATACCGACAAAAGCCCACACAGACAAAAGCCCACACCGACAAAAGCCCACACAGACAAAAGCTCACACAGACAAAAGCCCACACCGACAAAAGCTCACACAGACAAAAGCCCACACCGACAAAAGCCCACACAGACAAAAGCTCACACAGACAAAAGCCCACACAGACAAAAGCCCACACCGACAAAAGCCCACACCGACAAAAGCCCACACAGACAAAAGCTCACACAGACAAAAGCCCACACAGACAAAAGCCCACACAGACAAAAGCCCACACAGACAAAAGCCCATACCGACAAAAGCCCACACAGACAAAAGCCCACACCGACAAAAGCCCACACAGACAAAAGCTCACACAGACAAAAGCCCACACCGACAAAAGCCCACACAGACAAAAGCCCACACAGACAAAAGCCCATACCGACAAAAGCCCACACAGACAAAAGCCCTCACCGACGAAAACAAAATTAGTATTCTTGCAATATAAATAATCCATAAATGTAAAGTTGAAACGAAGGAAGATAATAATTAACAGTTTTTCTTTCTACTGAATCATTGTAAATTTTATTATGCCCCAAATTAGGGCGCTGTTATAGCAGAACTTAATTTTAAAACACTAGACTATGGAAACTGCGAGTAAATATAAATAAATTGTAGGTTGTCGTTGCTTTCCTGGAACAAGTTAAATAAAATATACAAATAAGGAACTACAAAACATTTCGGTTATTTTACAGTTATATGCTAACTGTTGCTCCATGGTTTGATGAAAAATTAGAATAAAATCTGTATTCAGGACATCAACAACCATATAAATTGACTAATTACACATGTATAATGGGCATACATAAATGTAGCCAAATAAAGTATTTACGAAGAACTTGGCTATAGAATCTAAGACTATACACACAGAGAAAGGATTAGTTGAATCAAATCATATTTGATTTGTTTTGACTAAATTTTATGGTTTATCTGTGCGCCTACCTACGTGGTGAGTTGCAGGTACTATTTAATATGAGTTAAATTGACGTTGGTTAAAACAACACATATGTGAGTCGATTATTTTTAATTCCCGATGGTCACAACAACTATCTGTGATAGTCAAATCTACTCGTGATGGTTGAACCAATTATATATAATGGTTATAACAACTGCAGAACAAGGTAACATCAACTACTTGTGTATGTTTCTCCAATCACTCCTATGTGTTATACCAACTACTCGTGTAGGTTATACCAACTACTCGTGTAGGTTAAACCAACTGCTCGTGCAGGTTATACTAACTAATCGTGCAGGTTAAACCAACTGCTTGTGTAGGTTATACCAACTAATCGTGTAGGTTACATTAACTACTCGTGTAGGTTATATCAACTACTCGTGTAGGTTATATCAACTACTCGTGTAGGTTATATCAACTACTCGTGTAGGTTATAATAACTACTCGTGTTGGTTATATCAACTACTAGTAAACTAAGTAAATGTATATCAACTATTAGTGTAGGTTGAAATATCGGTCCGGTTAGCAGTAGCCAGACTTTTTACATGACGTTTTCAGTCACTATATTTACTCTATCAAATTATAATCTCGAGTTAGGTCCCGGTATTGATTAGATTAGACTATTTATTTTCTAGGACCAAATCTAACATGTTCATTTATTTTCTACTTTTGCTTCTGTGATATGCATACTATTTTGATTTTAAAAAATAATTGATCACCTAGACCTATCCTTGCTTTTTGAAATGTTTTCAATCCGATGAATTGATATATGGTTATTAGTTGTAGATTAATAGATTAGATTGAATAAGTAACTTCATCAGGTCAGTTTATAAATAAGTAGTTAGATGACGTAAATAACTTAACGTAGTGATTAATAGGTAGGCTAGATGAATAAATTAACCAGGCTAGATTACAAAAGTTGATAGAATAAATCTTTGATATGCTGCAATTATAGGTACTATAACTTAATGAATAATAATAAAGCCTTTATCTTCTAAACCATATTTTAGTGCAATTCATCTTACTCATATGAACTGATGTAGAAATAAATATGCTAATAGAATTACCAAGGTCAAATTGAAAACGAAATATAAACATTTAAGTTTTAGATTTATTATTTAGAAGTACAATTTAAATTCTTGTCACTGTCTGTTACGACTATAGGTTGCCAATTCCTGAAATAAGAGATTCGTATATTAATATATATATAATAGAAATTTATAGTATCGATTATATACATTATCAATAACATCACCAACTCTTTTTCCCTTTGTGATGAGATAGCGACAGCTTCGATATTCTTTTCAAGTCTGGAATCCCTAAAAGCATATGGAAAAGTAAGAGCTAATCATATTGCAAATACATATTTAAGAATCATCTAACATTTTCAAATACTTACTTTGATTGTTCCTGAACCATTCAAAGGAATTAAAGAGGACTCCGATAGTTGATGACGTTGATCTACTCCATCAATTCTTCATAAAGATCTGAAAGTAGATTAAGAAAATATAGAAAACCATATTAATAAAGAAATGAAGAGAATTATTAATTGAGAATTGTTTCATATAGGTAAATTATTTATATAAAATGTTAAACTAATTATAAATCTTCAGATACAGTATAAATTTAGCTCTAATAAATGCAATGGATTCTCCTGGTTAATCCTCATAATTTTGTTCATTATACACTCTTAATTTAGACTTTAATTAAATATCAAAAAAGTATAATATATCAAAAGGCTCACCTCTGGTTGGAGTTCTCACTGCTAAATTCCTGGACGGTGTTCTCCTCCGACTAGCTCCATGGATGGAGTTCTCCCAGTCATAGAAAACTAGGGTCAAGTAGGCAAATTGGGGCACTTTTACCAACTGCGGCCTCTGATCTCAGAAACATTATTAACCATCATGGCTTCAAGGCACTCGTGAAATAAATAGAACCTATCATAAAATGAACTAATTATGATATTCAGCAATTCAATATATATAGCTAAACTAATTTCAAAATGATTTTGAGACTCTCTTAATAGGTCCTCAATTCAGAAATTAAAGAACCGAATTTACCTGTGTAACCCTACCTATAGGTACACTAACTAGTTTAAAAAAATATAAATTAACAGAATACTTATTTTGAGATACTAGGATAAGTTCTGAAATATCGGACGGTTCCACATTTTCGGTCGCCTAAGTAAAACTATATAAAATAATTAATTAACTTTTATTTTTATTAGCTATTAGGTAGCTATATACAGTATACTATATTTCATACGTGACCGAAAATTTGAAATCGCCTGATAATTTGGAACTTACCCTATTTGAGGACAGCACAGTAACTGCCTATCCCTATGTAGAAGGTATTGACACTGAAAAAAAACAGCTAGGTAGGTATGATGCTTAAATAAGTTAACATATAATAATCTAGGAAATTAGTTTGGATATCAGTTTACAAACTGGAAGGCAGTAATCAAAATTTATTATTATAAAAGTTATATACTGATAATCAGCTCTTCAAATAACTACCTAGCCGCCAGCTTATTAATCCCCAAAATTTTAAAATATTTAGGCAGACGTTTATCAATTAATTAATGGATTAATTAATAATCAATAATCGATCGGCATCGATAATAATATTTAGTGCATATAACGCTATTGTTTGCACTTGAACTAAAATGGTATTGAGGAGCGTTCACATTCAACACGTAACACACTTGAAACAAGATTTGAACTGTAAAGTGTCAGCCGATTAATTGGCTTTGATGAAAGCATAAGTTGCCACTTACTCATTTGATTTAACTCACACCTAAACTTAAAATAAGTAGCACCAACTCTCATAGTAAGTTAATTTATACATCAAATACATAGGATTAACAGTCTTTGTGAGTTACTTTATCACACTATGTCATAGTTGTTTTAACTCACACCTAAACTTACAAAAAAGTAGCGCCAACTCTCATAGTAAGTTAATTCATACACTGCAGAATACATTGGATTAACAGTCTTTGTGGGTTACTATAACACAGTAAGTCATAGTTGATTTAACTCGCACCTAAACTTAAAAAAGTAGCGTCAACTCTCATAGTAAATTAATTCATACACCAGATACATTGAATTAACAATCTTCAATCGTTTTTCTGGAATTATTTTCGAATTATTCGAATTTTAAGTTATAATTGAATATATAGGGATTTAATTCTAATCAGTAAAATTGTAAATACATGGTAACATCCGACTAAATATAAAAATAAAGATCATAACATCATCTTTAAAGTATTCATAATATGAAAAAAAAGTCAACAACAAGATTCCAGTCTGATATAGTTGATGCATTTACCTGACTCTATGGGTTTGGATAAAAGAATTATTTATTATCAGAACTATGTACAACAGAGTTTTCCAAAAAATCCAGTGACTAAAAAGCTTACTACCATCTCGAACTTCAAAGATCTCCCTCATTGCAATAGTAAACCAAGAAAAAACTCCAAATCTGAACTGCAAAATATCGCAGACACGTGAATTAAATACTAATACAAGCAATAAGAAAAAAATTACAGAAATATTAAAACGCCACATTAACACCCAAGGCCAATGCTAAAATAAGGTTGTTTATCTACTATATAAACAGAATTCAAAGACGAAACCAATAATATTATTTTAGCTGTTTGAAATTTATCCTTATCCAATACTAGGTGATTTAAAGAGATGTGAAGAGAAGAAGGCCTCGTAGAAGAGGGGACAGTGAAAGTACGCTCCATGCACTAGGTCGACTACCAGGATACCGCAGGTAACCGCGTTGACCCAGCGCATGAATGGCAAGAATAGGCACACGTAGATTAGAGACCTACACAGTCAGTCTGCTTACCCATGGATAAGAGACCTACACAGTCAGTCTGCTTACCCATGGATAAGAGACCTACACAGTCAGTCTGCTTACCCATGGATAAGAGACCTACACAGTCAGTCTGCTTACACATGGATAAGAGACCTACACAGTCAGTCTGCTTACCCATGGATAAGATACCTACACAGTCAGTCTGCTTACCCATGGATAAGAGACCTACACAGTCAGTCTGCTTACCCATGGATAAGAGACCTACACAGTCAGTCTGCTTACCCATGGATAAGAGACCTGCACAGTCAGTCTGCTTACCCATGGATAAGAGACCTACACAGTCAGTCTGCTTACCCATGGATAAGAGACCTACACAGTCAGTGTGCTTACCCATGGATAAGAGACCTACACAGTCAGTCTGCTTACCCATGGATAAGAGACCTACACAGTCAGTCTGCTTACCCATGGATAAGAGACCTACACAGTCAGTCTGCTTACCCATGGATAAGATGCTTACCCATGGATATAGGTGATATAGCAAGACAGAAGCAAGAGGAAAGAAGAGGGAGGAAGAAGTTGAGGAAACATACAAAGGGAAGCTGAAGACCTCGCTTGGTGGGCATTCTCCACGTGGAGCGAGGGAGAACGCTCCGGGGTTCTCTCTGGATGCGGCCAATGGCGCACTAGGCCTCCCAGAAAGGAGTGGGCGAAGTCCCCGAAAGGGGAGAGGCCTCACACTCCCGAGGGGACTACGGAGGGAGGCCGGTCCAGCTAGCTTGCCAACCTCTTAAAACATATGCACGGCGAGGGCACTTTCGGTGACCGATCAACTGGGGTACCTATGGTGTCAGGCAGGCACTTCCGGCTGCTAGTAGAGGTAAGTCTTAGGACAATCCATCTAAACCCTGGAGCCCAGAGGGAGGAGAAGTCACGGGGAGGGAAGACGGGTTAGAAATAGTCGTAGAAATAGAAATAGAAGGGTGGGAAGAATAGGGGGGGGGGGATAGGAGGGAAGTTACAATAGTTACATGGAACTTACAAAGAGTTTCATTAAGGGATCACAATAGGAGAAGGTTAGGTAGAATTTTAGAGTATATAGTTAGGCGGGGATGGGAGATAGTCCTGATTTCTGAGCTTAACTCAGATCAGGAGGGGGTAATTTGGCTAGGAGATGATAGGGACCGAATAGCTTTAGTTCACGGTAGGAAATCAGGGAGTTTAGTAGAAGGACGGGGGTACCTAAACCTAAATTATGAATTACAACAAAAAAAAGCCTACCTAGAGGTAAACTTGGGACAATGAGAGTTGGAGATCGGCAATAATAGAATAAAGTCACTAAACCAATATCATGTTGTAGTTAACAAATATGTTTGGGAGGAGTGTCAGCCCTCATCCTTCTACCAAAGATATTAAACTACATTAAGATACACTAATCTCGCAAATTTAAAGTGATAAACAGTGAAATAATAAAAAAAAACAGTAATGGATTCATTCAAGTTCTATAAACAAAGATATTATACTACAATAAGATACACTACCCTCGCCAATTTCTGGTTTCAAAAGCTATCCGGTTTCAAAAGCGGGAACTAGAGTTGAAATATAGTAAAGACAATTGAGGTATGTTGTTTGCGTGACGTCATAACAGCAACACTGTAAAATCATATTTAAAACAATAGAAGACGGTAAATTTGTAAAAAATAGTTATTAATTCGCATAATATAATAAATAAATATACATTAAATAGAATATTTAACCTGCTAAACCCCTAATTTTCTCTTTAAATTTGTTCCCTTGCTTATGTCACGTCACAAATCACTCAATTGTCGCAACCTATCAATATTGGTATTCCTAGTAGGGTAGGTATTGAAGAGTAAAGCTTTGTGAGCTGTTGTCACAAATCGAGTAATTTTAGACCGTTTAGTTTTCATAATGTTACGTTCTTCAATTGTCTTGAATATATAATATTAGAGCGTTGCTGTTATGACGTCATGCAAACAACATACCTCGATTGTCCTTACTATTTTCAATTATAGTTTCGTCTCTCGAAACCAGGTGGCAGAGAAAATAGAAAATGTCGAGAGTAGTGTATAATATCTTTGCCATAAAGTTGTATGGTGGCTATTCAAGTTACATACATTCAAGTTGTATGGCTATTGATTTCGTCACTGCTTAACCCTTAATTTTCTATTTATGAGTGAAGTCTTGATTAGTGATTACGCCACGGTCATAAATCACTTTATTTGAGACAGCAGCTCACAAAGCTGTTACTACACAAAATATTGAGCAGCAACGACTTTAGTACCACATTTGGGATACATAATTTATATGATAGTGACAATTGGGTGATTTGTGACCGTGAGGTAATCATGGCAACAGATTTGAAGAGAAAATTAGGGGTTTAGCAGTTTAAACAACTGAATCAATCTATAACTATTTTCTTATTATATCAATTAATAAACAGTTTTTATAATTTACGATCTTCAAATGTTTTAAATATGATTATAGAGTGATGCTGTTATGACGTCACGCAAACAAAATACCTCGATTGTCATTACAGTATTTAAACTCTCACTTTACAACCCAGAAAGCATTGAAACAGAAATTTGCAATCTTATTGTACTAAAATATCTTTGCTTTTACATTGCCTAGAGTCCTAGGCCACTACAACCCTAAAACAAAGCGCGGTTTAGCCCATACCCAAAAATAAAGCATCGTAAACTACAACAGAGATGCTTAGGATATAACGATCAAAACAGCAGAGGTAACTTCATCCACGCAACTAATTTTCCGTCCACCACTTAAAATAGAATTTAATAGCCAAAACTCTGGATAAGGAAATAAAGACACATGTATACTGGGGAAAAATTCGATTTTGTTTGACTTGCTTGTAAAAAGGTTTACCGTTCTACATATAACGGGTGTTCCACCTTGGGGTGACCGATAACAAAACAATGTAAAACCTAAACCAATAGAGATAGACCCCTCTAATCAAGTCCAGAACAATTGACGAGCTGAAGACAAGGATTGAAACGGCCTTTGAAGGGCACATCACCGAAGAAATGTGCTTGCAGGTTGTAATGGGGTAGTGGCGATTACAGAAATGCCTGGAAACAGACGCATGTCATGTTGAGGCCTGTGCTTAAATAAATATTTAGGTAAAAAATTATTTTACTACTACAAAAACTTGAAGTATTTTCTGAAAAAATGACGAAAAGTAGAAGGTTCTATCTATGTTGGTTTAGGTTTTATAGCGTTTTGTTATCGGTCACCCCTAGGTGGAACACTCTGTACATTACTTTTTAGTCTGCTCATATCAATTTCATTTCCAATAAATACATTTTCAAATGTTGTTTTCTCTTTTCTCATCATTTATTTTATCTTTGGGTTCATATAATGAATATTTTTCATTTTCAGTTTCATTTCAATCATAATTACACAATAGTCTCTGTAGATAAAAATTGTAACATTCTCGAAACGTTCTGCAAATTATATCGAATATAAATAAATAGTTTTTATAAAGAAATAATGTCAATAAAAAAGTTCCTCAACAAATAACTGTCAAATTGAATCCTGAAATTAATAACTGAAAAGGAAAAACTCACTGTCGAAAACTAGAAAAAACTTCTTTGAAAATAAGTGACGCAACAGATCGTCCTCTTTTGAATCAAACTTTTCATGATGGCAACTTTTGGCCCAACTACTTTATTATATTTTATTTATAAAATTATACATTTAAATGGTATACGAATACACATTATATATATGGTATGTAAAAATTATAATTATGCATATACATATAAATGCTATTCCTATGGATGTTTATTAGAATATCACATAAATTTATAGGTAGGTTGAAGGTTTATTGTCATTTATCTTTATTGCATGATTATTTAATTTTGAAGGTACTAAACGTTATTATGTACAACAATTTCACATTATATTTTTTGAACCAAGATATTGCACCGAAAAAAATTATATTCCTGCAATACAGGCAGGCCCCGCTTTAATTACTAAATAACGATTCAGTTTAATCACCAAACGGAAATTAAGGCGAGGAAAAGTCACAAGAGATATATAATTGTCACTCCTTGATTTTCTATGAGTTATTATGACAGAAAATTTGTTTTAGAGTTAGAGTACTATATGAGCCTATTACTGAACAGTGTTTCAGTGTTTGTGACTGTGATGAAAATTTAAAGTAGTGAATTTATTGAAGGTTTCGAAATCCAACCATAGCTTAACTCTCACTCAGTATAGGGGAGTCATAAATGGATACTTAGATTTCTATAATTATTGTGCTACATAGAATAAAGACCAATTTTATGCTCTATGAAAAATTTTTGGAAGAAGGGTACTAAATTTCAAGTTATTGGTACGTTCTACATTTTCGGACACGTCAAAAAAGAAAATATAATAATTATAATTATTATTCAACTTCTATTCAAATAGGTATAATGAAAACCAATTAAAATTAAAGTTAAATAATAATTATTATATAGAGATTTTTACGTGTTCGAAAATATGGAACCGGGCGATAACACGGAACTTACTCTAAAATGAGGCATGTGGAATTTCTGAACCAATTGCTTCTAATAATCTCATCTGAATTATAATTTTGGTGTTTTTTTATTTAACGTGACATTAATTCATAATCACAAAAAATTGACTCCGTTTTCTATTTCTCCGAACGGTACTTATTTCGAGACATGACTCGAAATAAGTACCAGTACCACAAATTGTTAAAGCGGGGCTGGCCTGTATATCCTCCATAATTTTATGAAGACGCTTGGAAAAGAGAAACAAGAGGACAGAGACATGAACGATTTTTGTGGAATTTTATTCCAATTCTGATTTTTTTTCAGAGCTTCTACGTTACTGTAGTAAATGTTGCTACAAACTTTGACTCTAAAATTGACCAGATACTGTTATACAGACGAGTGAGATCCGGTGATGAAGGGGACCATTCTTCCTTCGAATGAAGCTCGAAATATTGGATGCCAACCCGTATTGGGTCCTCTTTGCCATGTGGGAGGACGCTGAGTCTTTTTGGAAGAACCTTCTTTTCTTCTTGAAGTACATTTCAGCACAGGATAGTAAGGAATTCTAGAGAAAGAGGCTCTTTTTTTTACCAAAATCTGTTATTTTGAGGATATACTTTTGTTGCAGAAACTCAACGATCGTTTTGGGTTAATTGTGAGCTTCTATATTATGGATTCTATGAGTTTTTTCGTTCTGGAACTGCGAGAACAATCTTATTCACACCTGTTTATTATTACAATTATCTCCGGTTTCTTTTATTATGCGCCCGATCAGCATTATGTCGACTAATATTATCTTTATTTTACTTCAAGTGGTAAGTTTGTCATTAAAATCTCAAACCATATCGATTTTAACACTAATTAATTATATATCGTGAATAGATAAGTCATTTTGATAAGTTATGCTTTATATTGAAACTTCGTGAAGAATTTAAAGCTAAATATAGAACACCCTGTATATACCTTTAAGAAACTAATTCAAAGTAACAAATACTAAGTATAACTATTACAGGTGTATCACAGTAAGTACATACCTACACCACAGCCAATAACTCGTGTCAAGGTTGGTACAATCAATATGCCTATAGGTCTGTTAGGACAAATCATCGTATCTACGGTGACTAGAGCAAAAATATAAACAAACACTAATAGCCGTGAAGTTAGTACCTAGATTGTGTGGCCATATTTCTTGAATATCTGAATTGGGTTGTTATTATATTTTATTAGCAAATTAACGTATGGTTAAATATATTTTTAACTATTTGTCCTTCTTGTTTTAAATAGAAAAACATCCTCTTTTGAAACAAAAAGTTAAATATTAAAACTTTAGAGATGAATTCTTTCAAACAAAGTTTTCCTAATTATTTAAAATTTATTACTGATGATTAAGAGTTTGTTTTAATCATTTTAAGCTTAAATTGCGTCAATTTTTTTCACTCAAGTTAATGTTGATTCTACCAGTAGTTTTCCACAGCAGTTCATATTTTAATCATATAAGCTAGCGTGTGATGCGAGTAAAAGCAGTAAAAATAATCTCAGTGTGACTATGAGTCTAGTAACAGACTCTATCGACTCACTGGGTCTATAAGCAGAGTCTATATCGAGCTATAACTTAGCAGAGCACATTGGAGCTCGTACTTTGAACTGTATAGCTAGATTAAAATCTCCATTCAAGATAGTGAATGGGTCACACATGTCTTTGATTTATTAAGGCTATGTTGAGAGAATATTTGCCATGCCTTCGGATAGGCAGGCTCATGAATGCAGAAAAGCTACTCGGTGCACATGTCAAGTATAACAAACCATCAAAGCCAATCAAATTTCAACAGTTTGCCTTAGTGAAAGCAATCAGTCATGGAGAAAATCCATAGTTATTTCAGGTCACTCGTTAAGGATAATAATCTAGTTAATATAATTATTTGTTATTTATATAAAAAGTGAGTCGTATTTACAATAATTAAATTAGAACCACTTTGTACAATCGCAGACAATTCTATCTTATGTACAATAAATTAATATAAAATATATAAACATGCATTTTATTGGCAAAATAGTCTATGTACAGTAGTGAACACAAACATTTAACCGAAATGATTGGTCAGACCCTCTTAAAGATCCTACCTACAGAGAGTCGAGAGCAAACTGCCTACACTAGGGTGCTACTTCTGTCCTCACGAGGAAAACAACTAAAGGTAGTCAGGTTAACACACCAAATTGAAGTTTTGAGAACTCTGAATTTTTGGAGAGGTTTTTGACTCATGAGGATAAAAGTCTCTTAAGGGCCGTACACACGTAGGGTATTTTCAGTCTTTCCACAATACTTTTTGCTCAGCTCCTACTTTTTCCACGAGCATATAAGAAAAAACTATCTAGCTAATTATTATTTATTTCAGTTGGTATCCATGATACCTGCAGGTATCATGGATACCAACTGAAATAAATTATAATCATAGCGATTTTTCTTATATTCTCGTGGAAAAAGGAGGAGCTTAGCAAAAAGTATTGTGGAAAGACTGAAAAACCCCACGTGTGAACGGCCCTTAAGTGAACACCATAGTTTCTTCAAATTAAATACATTTTGAAAGTTCAAAGCACTTCAAACAAATGCACACTTAACAATCGTATGAGAATCTAGAACCTTCTTCGTCCGAACAAATTTCTCTGGAAATTGGAATTTTCACGGAAAATTATAAAAATTATCAAATTTTATTCTTAAAAAGTAAAAAATCTAAGACATTTATTAAACGGCAAGAACATCCGTCACTTTAGAAGGACTCGAACCATATAAAATGAAATCGACAAAGAGTAAAAATAACATTATTTGGTTAGGGATTGAATCAGATCTTAATTTAAAAGAAATCGAATTGAATATTTGCATTCTGTTGATTGGTGACATCCAAAGAAGGTTAATGAGGTCATTCCAACTCTCTGATGCTAACATCCAGAATAAAAATAAAGACATCCAAACCGAATGCGACATCCAAACAGAAAATTATGACATGTTGAGCTGCCAGAAAGAAATCTTGGACGGACCGAAATCTGAACACCAAAATGTGAAGCCTATTTCTTTCTCTATATTTCTCTTATTCCGATTTTAAATGCCTTAGAATAGGATTACAATTTACCAGAGTAATTTCGTTAGTTTCCTTTAGACGAATACCTCAAAGGATTAAGAGACTAAAGTATTGAGTTAGTTTTATTGCACCACTGCGTTCATCCTACCTATCCCATATACAAATAAATAACTTAAACTCCATCATAAATACTACTGCAAACACATAGTAAGTCTCGAGATAAAAATGCGAGACTTGATTACCTGAAACTAAGTCTAATTCAATAGAATAAAAAAGTCTCCTGAAAATCACGTGAAATTCGATCTGTCGTAAAACAATTTTAACAATTCGGTTTTAGAGAAGATATATTTTAAGAGATAATTTCGGCACCGTCCTAAATTAAGAAATGAGTATTACGTTAAAACATCTGATAATTTGGAAGAATCTAATAAGTGCAAGACATTAATTGAAATTACAAATATAGATATCTAAGTGAAAGAGAATTGAAGGGAGAAGAAGAACAGTGAACTGTCTAGTAAAATCATAATTTAGTTACCCCAACATCGAAAATACTGATAGAAAATTCTTCTTTAGGTCAGGGGGGTCTGAAGTAAATAAATTTATTGAAACTAATTCTTGCAAAGCAATCCAGTCACTTCCCTATTTATAACTAAGACAAATAGCATAAGTCAAATGTATATCACATCTTACACTTTAATTAGTTTGAGACCTTGAGAGCCCTACAGTCCAGAAACTTCGCTAAAGAATATGTGACCACGTTAAAGCAGACTGTTGTGATGGCACTGACCATCACACGCTTATTTCAACTTAGGTTCAGATAATTTTGATGATGCATTCCAATTGAGAATAGTGGTTAAGACAATGAATGAGCTTCACACTATGAGATCGAGAACCGTTAAGGTGAAGAGAATTCGTCCAGAGAAACCTGCTGTCGCCTGAATTGGCACAACTAACTAAAAACCAAACAGGAATATTCCTGAAGGGACAGGTAGAAAAATTAAAAAAACACACAAATGACAGAGCTGATGAGTGTGAACAAATGACTGAACAGAGCTGATGAGTGTGAACAAATGACTGAACAGAGCCGATGATTGTGAACAAGTGAATGGTGAGTGTAACTAGCTAATAATAGAACGTAGAACAAGATGAACAGATTGTCGAGTCAATTGAACCAAAGAATATTGAGTAGGAAATTCAATTCAGCACCAATGATGAATGCATCTTTATCGCAAAAATATGTATTCCTAAATAAAGTTCAGCAATGGTGATGCTAGTGTACCTAGTTCCCTGTCTCCAATGGTGATGCTAGTGTATCTAGTTCCCTGTCTCCAATGGTGATGCTAGTGTATCTAGTTCCCTGTCTCCAATGGTGATGCTAGTGTACCTAGTTCCCTGTCTCCAATAATATGCTAGTAATGATGTGCAGTACAAAAAGAAAGTAATTAGATGATCAGGAGTAAACTTGGATGAAATAACTTAGTGTGTCACAGGCTTAAACTACAAATAACAACAATAACAATAACAACTTTACAAATAATAAAATAATAAACAATGTAATTTTATCTAAAAATCTAAACGACATTTCATTTTACAATAATACTATTCTAGAGATACTTAACAGACGGCCTCTCTCCCTAAGCTTTAAACTCAACGATGGGTCATTGACGGTAAGAAGAGATATACTGGACCATAAATGAGTGCATTCGGTGAATCCCAGCTCTTAGTGATGGTCAGAGATACCATTTACCCATTCATGATCCAGCTGACAGATCTCTCTTCTAACGCAAAGACAATCCTTGAATTCACGCATTCCCAACTCTAACTAGAAGAACAGCTAGAGTGAGGCTCACTATCATCTGGCAATGGAGTTGTGTTTGAAGTTACTATCCAGACTTTGCTGGAGGGGGGACCCACCACCGTCAGTCGCTGCCAATTCGGCATCTATTTTCTTGAAGGCGGCATCGGTAATGTCATCGGAAGGGTATAAAGGTAGGTGGTTGGCATGAGGAGGAGGTAAATGGTTGGGAAGAGTAAGGGAGGAGCTATTGGTGCTGGTAAGTAAGGAGGAGAGTTCACTGTATTCATTGTGCACAGAAGTGGAGTTGCTGAAGACATGATTGTGTGTGGACGATTTCAATGATTTTGAATGAGAGAGAGAGGAAGTTTTGAGAGAAGTTTCATTTGTACTCAAAGATGGCATGCAGCTGTTTGAGGATACAGCATCACTAGCACTATACAACAAAGATCTATCCTTAGGAAAAGTCGGTTGGCAAACAGGGTTGGAGGATTCAGGTTTGTCAGTAGAGACAGGCGGGTCTAAGGGTTGTGATACAGGAGGACCAGGTCCTTGACCCAGCAATGAGTAGCCAGGCATGGAGGTAGCAGCTGAGGTGTAACCCTTGTGATTCCTTTGTAACTTGAGCTTCAGGGGCATCATTCTAGGGTAGGGAGGGGCGCTGTCGTTACTATTTTCCTCTCTTTTGTTATTTTGAGAGGAACCTTCATCTAATCTACTCTTCTTGGACTGTTGCTCCTCTTCACTAACTCTTGATTTAACAGAATGGTCAACGCTACTTGGGTGAGAGTGCTTCTTGAATCTCAACACCAGTTTAGTGGAGGACTCTTGAGAAACTACAGTAACACTAGAGTGGTTCGAAGAGGTACTAGAGCCCGCACAACTAACTAATGGAGAAGATTCATTCACCTCACTGCCAGAGCTGGCACCATCTCTGTGTTTTCTTTTCTTGCCCCTCTTATCAATCGCTTTAGGCTTCTCAAATGAGTCCATGACTGCTTCTCTGAAGCGTAGATTGTCATCACGAATTTTGTCCAGTGGATGTTGTCTCTTCTTGGGAGGTTTATTGCTTTTATCCATGTTTGAAGAGCTGAATGCTTCCATTTGAGCAGCTGTTATTCGAAGTTTAGGAGGCGGTAAGACAGAAGTCTCTTGCTTATTCTCATCATTACCATCTTTGCTACTTGTGCGAGATCTTTTGCTTCTACTTTCACCAGGCAGTTGACCCACGGAAGCCTCATCCTTCTTTATCTCATTCTCCACAGTCTCTTGAGATTTGCTGGCATTTCCTCGTCTCCGGCGACTTGGTTTCTCTGGAGCATTCCCTTTCTCTTGAGTGCGATATCTTTTATAATCTTCTCGTGTGGGAATGGAGGGCATGGAGGCAAGAGCTTTAGGAATGCAGAAGGCAGCAACCTGCTTCTTCTGAGGGGATGGGTTGGCAGTCGTGACACTGTTGGCTACACTCACCGACTGAGGTTCAACTTCAGGAGTGTTCTGATCTTCTTTACAATAAATTCTAAGAAGTTCCTTCTTTCTACTTCTCACGTGAGAGGGTGCTGGGGCACTGTTGCTCTGTAGGGTTGCGTACGGCCCCTTTATCTTCAGCTTCAGGATATTAGTCCTATCATCAGGGTTAGGGACAACAGAGGGCGTTGCAGTGTAAGTAGGAACACTATTGTTGATGCTATTTTTGACAGAGTAATTAATTTCCCCAGTGGATGTCTTGTCATTATCATCTCTTACGATTATAGATGCAGTAATTTTTACAGGTGGAATGACAGGCTTACTCACAGGTTCACTTACTGAATTTTGACAACTGCTGATGGTTTCGATGAGAGGAGGAGGGGATTCTTTCTTCTCCGCTTCATCTTTTACTTTTTCATCATCACGATTCAATGATGACTGCTGCCTCCGTCTATAACCCTCTAAGATCTTGGTGACTTCGTCCTCTTCTTCAATGGGATCAGGAATGGTTTGCTCCAACCTTTTCATGGCTCCTTTGCTTTTCCTCTCCTTGGGAGTCTTCTTCAACTCTTTGATCTCTGGAGCATACGTGGGAGTTGGAGGGGGCGGAGCTTCAACACTCTGTCTCTTTTCTCTCAACATTCTGAGGTCTTCCAGTATGTTGGGAGGCTTGTTATCTGAAAACTCATCATCGAAGTCAACATCATAGACAGTACCAACCAATTCTTTGGGAACAGATATCTTGTTGTATCGAGAACCACTCTTGCCCCGTCCACCTTTACTAGCAGACCCCTTAGCTGCTCTATTAGCTCTCTTTTGAGGTTTCCGTTTGGTTTCTTCTTTGGGAGGAGGCCATCGAGGAGAAGCAGCCTGAGAACGAGGAGACTTCGATGGAGCCTTAGGCTGCTGCATGTAAACAGGCACCCTTTTGTTCTGAGAAGTTCCTTCTTTCACAGCTATAACCAGTTTACCAGGCGGATCGTCAGTAAGATCGAACACAGTAGGTTCAGTCGTACTCTTCACAGACTTTGGACTCATTATACTGGAAGGAGCGGGTGAAACAACGTCACTCCTTGTGGAAGCAGCAACAGCTTCAGCAATCCTCCGACTCACTCTGGGTGAACTTTGAGATTTTTTAGAAGATGAAGACTCTTGTGTGTACTCTGGCAGAGGAGAAGCTCTCTTGACAGGTGAATCATTAACAGGTGATGAATTGGGAAGAGGAGAAGGAATTTTTGGTGATGGAGATGGAATTTCTACTGTAGAGGAAGAGTACAACTGTGATGTATCAACAGTACTCGGCATAGTGTCTTGTATACTAGACGGATCAATTGTTGATATTTGTTCAGGCACACTTGAGCATTTATTAGAGAGATCATCTGGTGGTATATAATTAGAGGTAGAAGTCAAGAATTCTTCTTGAGGAGTACTTGAACAAGCTACAGGAGATTCGCTGTCCACAACAATTTCTTCATCAGATGCGGAGGGAGAGGTTGTCATTTTCTGTTGGGGAGACCTACTGGCTATCATGTTGTCCATGGAAAGGATAGAGGTGTGAGTGGTAGAACTCACACTGTTGGGGAGAGTGGGGATGAAGGTATTCACAAACTTATTAGCAGGGGCAGGCATCACGCCCCCAGAACTGATTGCATCGGAAGAGTGTTTCTGAATGTGCTGCTGCGACTCTTTTTGCTGGTGCTGCATGTACTCAGGTGGTTCATTCTGTTGAAACTGAAGATGCTGTCGCAACTGCTCTTCACGTTGTTCATTCTGGTGCATGTAATGATGTTGTTGCTGCTCATTCTGCTGATGAAGAATGAACTGCTGCAACTGCTGTTGTCCCTTTTGACAGAGCAGATCGTTCTGTATCTGCTTGTCAGACGGCTGAGCTTTCATCTCTTTCTGCTGTTGCTTGAGATGTTCTTTCTGCTGCTCTTTCTGTTGCTGGAACTGCTGTCGCATGAGTGTCTGATGCCTGAGCATCTCATCTTGGGTGGGGAGGTACGAGGCGAAGAGGTGTTGAGGCGTGAGGAATGGGTTCATCTTGAGATAGGACAGTTGTTGCATCTCCATAAAGTAATCAGGATGTATTCTAGATATTTGTTGCAAGGCATGTGTCATCTGTGGCTGTTGTTCTGTGCTCGATGGCGAGGAGTTCCACTTCTCCCTCCACTTTTGCTTATTGAAAGATTCGATGTTGTTAGTTTCCTTTTCTGAAAGATTGGTGGAGGAAACGGGAGGACAAAGGTTGGGGAGGGGTGAGTAAACTCCCTCGCGGGGAGAGGATGGGAGGCGAGGTGAAGATGGTAATCGAGGTGAGGATGGAAGGCGCGGTGAAGATAATATGTGAGGAGATGAAGGGAGGCGTGGAGAAGATAGTACCAAAGGTGGAGAGGGAATGTGAGGAGAGGGAGGAGGGAGGCGCGGAGATGAGGGAAGGCGTGGAGAGGAGGGAAGACAAGGGGAAGAGGGAGTTAAAAGAGGAGAATGTCTAGGAGAATTGAAATTAGAGAGAACGTTTTGTGATATTTGAGAAGATATTTCTTTTTGAGGAGGAGAGAAGTCAGAGGAAGTAGAACTTCTGCTAGTCATCTCGTCAATGACTGCATTAATGTTTTTCCGTCTGACCGAGGGACTTACTTGATCTAATTTGTTATCAGAAATGAGAATCTTATTGGGAGAGAGCTCGTCAGTCAACTTAAGTCTACTTAACGAATTACTATGCCTAAAATCACTATTTATACCATTATCAACATTATTACTAGTTACATATAGATTGGTCACTTTATCAGTGCCTAGATGAGCTACAGGTCGTTTAGCCTCACTCTTATTGCTCTCCAAGAGTCTGTCATTAGGCTCGGGAGTTGTGATTGCACTCTTATAGCCACTGTCCCTTGGCTGCTCCACCTTATCCCCCACATCTATCAGTGCCTCCTCCGCTTTGCTGGCCTTATCAACTGAGGAGAGTGGAGAGGAGGCATGGAGGAGCGCTTCACGCCTCTCTTTGGAGGGGGAGCTGAGTGTCTCCTCAGGCTGTATGAGGGATGAGGAGGGCTTGAGGGATGAGGCGGGCTTGAGGGGTGAGTGTTTGGGTGTGTTTTGAGCGTCACCTCCGTGGCTGTCATCAGCATCTCTCGGCACGAGTTGAGCTTCACATACTCCAGGCCAGATAGAGGGGGCATCACACTGCACGGGGGGTTTCTCTCCCTCAAGAGCCGGCGGCTGAAACCCATGTTCAGGCCGCCTTTCGGAAGTTTTAAGCTTCTTGTCAGGGGCCTTACGATGGGTTTCGAGACAGGGCTCTTGGTTCTCGACTTCTCTGAGGTGGTTTCTCTTTCTTTGACTTGCTGTGGTTTTCCTAACACTCGAGGTGTTGCTTCCTTTGTGACCATCTGCCAACAGCTTAGCTTCTGCCTTCTCATCGTCATTCTCTGATGAGCTTTGATATTCATGGATAAACATTTCGCCACGAAAAAGCTGCTTCTTCTCATAGGATTTATCATCGGCTGTTAGGGAAAGCTTCTTGTCTTTTCTGGGTGTAGCAACATCCTCATCACTCTCAGAGAAAATTGATTTGGGGATGCTCTTGACTTTGGTCACAGACTCTTTTTTGTTCCTTTTCACTTCCTTCTCACTGTCAGACTCAGAGTCAGAAGGATTGGAAGTGGAACGAGTGGATCGTACAGCTTTGGGGGACATTTCTGATCTACTTCTCTTGGTTCTGGGTGTGGTGACAGTGGGGGGAGGAGATGGAAGAGAACTTGCAGACACAGAAACTTCTTCTGAAGGTCCTTTGCCTTTGATGCTCTCAACAGCTTTCTTAGCAGCTTGTCTCATAGGTACAATAGACAGAGTGTCCTTAACTTCACTTGTGCCACTTTTTTCTATTTTATCTTTGGGAGGACGTCCTCGCTTCTGTTTCATAGGAGAGAGTTTGGGGGGTTCCTCTGGTTCTTCTTTGTCTTTCTTTACTTTCTTTGCCTCCACGGCTGCTACCTCTGGAATAACACCTGATGACATCAACTCCACTGCTTTCTTAGCTGCGGCTCTTTGCGGGACAAAGGCAAAATCCAAAATATCGACATCAGAGGGTGATGGGACATATTCTTCAGCTTTGGATGTAGTAGAAACTGCATTTGACCGCTTCTTCTTAGAACTACTTTTTGAATCATCTATTTTGGGAGTAAATTCCTTCATAGCACCTTTGGTTTTCATGATAGATCCATGCTGTGCATCAAGTGAAGCATCTTTCTCGTCCTGTTTCATCTTCAGCTCCCCTTCACTGTCCATATCACTGTCAGCAATGCATATTTGAATATCTTTGTCATTACTGTTCTCTTCATCAGTTGTGAGTCTATAGGTAGCAGGTGGCAAGTCATCATCAGATGAAACGTTACTTTTTACACCAGTAACTGCTATCTCATTAACAGGAGGCTGCACTTTCTTCCCAGCTCTTTTCTTCTTGGAATCTCTTTTCTTGGTAAGAGACTTAATTTCAATCTCCTCATCTTCAGAAGAGTCAAAGAGGTGATGTCTCCTCTCACTAGCCAGTGTCATTGGAGAAACTTCCTTTTTAACAGGGGAAGGTTTATTCTGTAAGAGAGCGTCAAAAGCTTTCTCTTCATCGGTACTCCGATCCAAAGTCTTCTTAGATTTTCGGCCTCTCTTCTTCTTTGATTTGGAGGACTCCTTCTTTACTTTCTTATTGACTACAGTAGGTGGGGCTTCCTCTTCACTGGTTGTGACTGCAGGTAGTTTGGAAGTGTGAGGTGTGTTCCACGTAGCAGAGGCAATAGAGTCGCTGTCTGAGGTGGAGGTAGAGTGGGCAGAGGATGAACGGCTTCTTCTGCTCTCAGGCCCATTGATGTACTTTTTCTTGTAAGGATCCAAGCTGGATGGTTCTTCCAACTCTTTCTTTTTCACAAGTCCATTAATGTCTTTCTTCTTGACTTTACTCTTGTGTGCTATAGTTGTGGTAGATCCATGAGAACTTAGTACACTAATCATGTATTCAAATTGCTCCTTAGAGACAATTTCACTGGAAGACAGAGTGTGTAATTTGTCGTACACATTAGGACCTTTGTTAGCGTTGAGGACAGCCTCTAGCTCCTCTCCTTCTAGTTTGGAGTCCTTTACGAGGATGACAGACTGCTTTATTAGCACCTGCTCTCTAACCTTCAGGTAGGAACGACTCATTTTCTCTCTTCTACCTACCATGTAACACAGATTGCGAACCTACGGGAGAAGATAGACGTTAGTGATTTTAATTTTTGATGAATTATACTAATAAAACTTGCACAAACAACTACTAAATTAGCTATGAATAATATATATATATAGGATTTTAGATAGAAGAGCAAAATAGCAAGAAATTGTTTAAATATCTTCACATTGAGCAAATTCTAAGCATATTGAGTTACTCACTCTCTCCAAGTATTGCCTCAACTGCACAAACATCTTCATTCTCTGGTCATAGTCTTGTTGGTGACAGAGGAAGTCTATCTCTTCGCTTCTAGGAGTCAGGAACGGTTTGTTGAAAACACTCTGTAGAAATAAAGTACATAAGTATTCATTCAGTAATATTTAGAAGAAGGGGTATCTGATGTACGTAACTCATGAGATTGAACAGCTAGCATCTATGTAGCTATATTGGATAAGAATAATTGTTAATTAACTATGTTTAAGTTTTAAAAGCTAATTCAGTATCAATAGCTAGTTACCAACTTTTTAAACTCGCTCTGATTTTAGAAAGCTTTAAGATTACCAAACTCTTCCAACTGAATTAGCTAGAAAATAAATAGCCTCACTTAAGATCAAAGAACAGGTCTATTTTCATGATAAGAGATCGTGATGAAGATAGAAGAATAGTGGTAGACATTTATGCCACCACTAAGTCAAGTAGCTGCTTAAGTACATTGCATTATTAACACCACTAATACTCACTCGTCTCTTGAGCTTCCAGTAGTAGAAAATAGCCTCCGTCGTCTCAAAGTCTATATCGAGACAGTTTGAAGTCTTGGTTACATCAACATACTTGAAGAACTCTCTTTCTATCTGCCTCAGTTTGGCAGCACGTGCTTGGTTCTTCTGCTCAGATGTCACCTCCTTCTTCTTTCTGGTGGATGAGGGGGATGGGGGGAGCACCCTGGGGGAGACAGGCCCCTCAGTGCTACTCTCCTCACCACTCTTCTGACGGCGACTGTGCTTCTCACAGTAAGACTGAAAAGTTGAGAAAACAAATAAACAATGCATTAGCTGGTAGCTATTAGCTAGTTCACACTTCAACTTGGTCTAGGAGATTGAGCTTCTAATTTTCTATCCAAATAACCTTACAGAATTTTGGCAAACCATTAATTAGTTCATTAAATTAGATTGATGTATTGAAGATTCATTCGTAAATTCTGTAATGTTAGAAGTTAAAACTAATCTAAGAATCGACACATTTTTCACATAAATGACTTCCACACCTCGTTAGAAAGCACCTTTATATTTAGTAATGCACTCATAATAAAATAAATCAGTAGCTAATCTAGTGCAGAAAGTGCGCATTCTCACCCTGAGTTTGACTCCATCGTCTGCACTCTCATCCTCAATGATTGCCTTCATTTCGAGGCCATGTTTGAAGGCACATGTGACGTGGTAGGCAGTCTTGCACGTCTTCACACTGCACTGAATGCAAGCCCCTCTTCTCTCACGACAAAGCACACACACCAATGACCATCTGCTCGCCTGTGCAAGGGGAAGAAGAATTTTTAGAAATCGCATCAATAAAAGAAATCGAACAAGATAATCTATTAATCTGTATTGACTCTCATCGAGAAATAATTTATCAACTAACTATTAGTAATTTTATTTGGAAAGTACATTTCGCTTAGCAAATCACACTTGCATGTAGTTACTATCTTCACATTGGTTTAATTTAACAGAACAAAAGGCAAATCTCCCTCAGAAAATTTCTCAGAAAATAGGTGTCATATTGTAGCTAATTATTTCTGAATACTGCAAAATATATTTCAAAATCACTTCTTAACTGCCTCAGTTATAGTGACAGCTGACAATTAATATTTTTTCAACTAAGTACTGCTTAGTTCTAAATAAAATTGTATGGTCTAATGCAGGGAAAATAACTAGGCATTTTCACCAAACCAACTGTCTTTTCATGTCATTAATGTTTCCCCTTTCAATAAGAAATTAGTTAGTTCACTCACTGGTATGTTGGCAATCTTGGTGATGGGTTCCATTCTCTCCACAGAGCCAATGGACACCTCAGGGATCCAGAGGGCACAGGACACATGGGCCCACTTCTGCCCCGTCTTTGTGGATTTCATGGCAGCCCCTTTGTTGGGACAGAGTACACAGTCAGGCTTGATGCCCAGGGCACAGGTGCGACACACCCAAGAGCCTGAGGGAATGGTGGTGATTCCATAGCAGGCCTGATGTACACAGATGTTACAGCTGTCACAGAACACCATTTCGTTACCCTCTTCACTGTCAGGCTGAAAGGGAGGAGAGTGTGAATGAAATGAATAGAGAATGGCACCGTGATTATATTGTTATCACTAGGTTTCTGACAATAAGCTTTTACAATCATAGGTCCTGAAGATATTATAGACTGAGAGGATTAAACAGTATTGAATGGTTCTACACAAGCGGTAGCTATATAGTAATCGATACCATTTCATTTCGTCCATCTTGAGATCTATGATTTATAAATCATGTTGTCATTGTCACAAGCCTATTTATAATTCTCAACGAGATAGAATACTCATCAATAGAATATTAACATCACTTCATAGTGGATGGCTATTTCGAGAACTCACCGATCTACACACGTCACAGATTGTATCTTCATCAAACTCTATACTCTGGCCCTCCTGATCCTGAAGCAGTTTCTGTATACTCTCCCAACATGTCTCTTCAAAATGCTCAATGATGAATTCAAATATCATATCAGGTACAGGTTGTGCGCCTGAATGAAGGAGAAGGATAATCTCATTTAATTTCATTCATTAATATTCCTAACCTAACTATATAGCTAGGCACTAACTTGATAACTATCACGGAATAATGTGGTGGATTAAATTAAATTGAGTTAAGAGTTTAAGACTATAAAAATGAGACTCACCCATCTTTGCTCTTTCTCCGTTGTACATATCAAGCCAATTCCTATCAAGAACATCCAAGTCGTAGCGACACATTTTCTCCGCCTTGGTAGGGAGATCACTCAGAGTATGATGGCCATTATCGAAGAAATCATCGTGATTCACTCTGATGTATCGATTCTTTGGTCTGAAATATATGGACAATTTGAATAAGAAAATAAAGTCAAACAAAATAGGAAAGAAAATTAAGAATTATCAGTCAATACCAAAACTTCAGTCATATAAAAAATATTTTATTTTATTTAACCTGCAGTTATCACAAATAGCTACCAATTAGAAAGAAAATAAAATAATTACATCAATTTTTCTTATATCTAGATATGTCTAATATATGGAACTGACAGATGATTTGTAACTTACCACTATATACTTAATTGATATTAGCTAGTTAAAAAACTCACAATCTAAAGTCGGTGACATCTCTCCCAATGGCGTGGATATAGGTCGTTACTGATGGAATAGGCAACAGGTCAGGGTTGACGGGTACTTGCACACCTTTCTCCCACTCTTGCTTCCATGGGTCTAAAATGCCCCAATAATCTTCTTCGGCAAGAGGTTCATTGTCCGGCAGCTTCATGGCAGATATCAGGTCTTTGCGAAATAACTGCAGAAAGAATAAACATTTTATAGATAAGGTAAGTATTGCATAGTCAGAAGAACAGATTTATTGGGCAAAAGCAATGTGAAGTTATTAATCCAAACCTACAAAAACAAACTCATTTTTCTCACCTCATCTGGCACCTCAGAAGCAGATCTGTTGTATGCTCTGAGGTCTCCGAGATGTTTAGGCGTCCAAACTTGCCCTTTGTCCTCGTCTTCGCTCGAGTTGTTAGTTTGTGACGACACAACAACAGAAGCAGTGGAGGTGGTGGAAGTCGAGTTCATCATGGAGTCAGGGCGTTTTCTCTGCTTTCGACTGCCACCATCGGAGCTTTGAGAGGACGGTAGGTATGAGGAGGAGGAGTTACCTCCTCTAGTCCCGCCTCTTTTCGCTCCATTGCTGCTATTGGTCATTGGCAACGACTGACTGGGCATCAAAGCACTGCTGCTTTGTGCCTTAGACACTTGTATCTGGAACAAAATAAGCTTTAAGACCCAAGAACTTAGTTGATAGAACCAAGAGCTGATACAAATATATTGATCAATGATCAGATAGAAAAACAAGTGGAGAGTATTAGCTACTTTAAATTGAATAAATAATTTTGGAGATGAAACTAATAGCAACTTTAAATAATGAAATTACTTTGAGAAAGATTGAAATTATGTTTAAAAGTGAGATAACTAATCCATACCTGTTGCCTTTTTAAACGCCCTGACATGGTTCTTAGACACTAGGTGTCTACCTGTGAAATAAATCACAATTAGGAGGAGAATAAACTGCAATAAGTTTGAATCATATTCTCTCCAGGAGAGATGTTAGCAAGATATAGTTAGTTACTATCACAGTCTTTATGAAACAAGATAAGTCAATTTGATGAGACAATTGAATATTAACATACAAAGAATATACTTAAAGCTGTTTTTAAAGTAACAAGCTATTTCAAGACTCAAGAGCATTAAATATACTAGCTAGCTATAACAAATTTAAATAATCTTTTCGAAATTTGATCATCTTATTGACGTCAAAAAGAGAATATTATAAATAGGTATCCACAAGATAACTCACCTGCAAACTAAAGAAACTAAGAAAACTATTTACACATTACAGCAACAATGGCATAGTACGCAAAGCCTCACTTTACTACTATCACTTCAGATACATTACAAGATGGCATTGGATTAATGAAACATTAACCCACATAACTGCAAAAGAAAGCTGATATTGTAAAATTAGTGGTAATGTAGAATAATTTTACATAAACATATGCCATTAACACAGATATTTGTAGCATCAGAAAGAAGTGGTTTATGACTAGCTATTGATGGTGTCATGAAAATTAAAAGGCGGAAAAATGCCAGGTGAAAAATAGCCAGTCATCTGTATCATTTGTTTATTATTTCTTCAAGTTCAAGCATGCATTATTTAGCTATATAATTTAAATTGGAAATCAAAAGAGAGAGTGTAATCTCTTTTTCTTCATTGTCAGATTAGTGCTTTGTACAATTGATATGCATAGAGAAAATCCTTAAGATCGTATAAAAATATATAAACGTTGCACCAAATTTTATGCAGTTTGCAAATAAGAGATCCTAGAACGTATTTCTATATTGTTATCATGTATTATTTTTTCTCTCCGAAACCTAGAAAGGACTTCTAAGTCGCATTGCATGAACAGGGATATTCTACCTAAGCACCATTAAGCTTCATGTCTGAAGCATATAGCTACATCCTTTGAAACTATTTGAATTCATTTCACCATTCCAAAGGAAACAGCAAAATATTTAAAAGACAACTTCTACTTGAAAAGTCTCCATGTGCCTGGCTACTCTGTCCACACTTTTTTTGGAGTGGGCAGAGTTCAGTGAATCAAATACAGACTTCACTATATAGTCAGCTGGAGACTTTCATAGATAATAATAGAAATAAAACATCACACTGCCTATTTTGGTAGAGTGAAATAAGTTATTAATAAGTGAAATATTCAAACAATACTCTTGAGGGTGCACATGAATTAGAAAAATTGTGTCATTTGAGTAGAAAACTTCTCTCAGTAGCTAATACAATTTCTACCATTAGTACACTGTAACACTGGCCAAAAAATCCAGAGCTAGCTAGCTACATGAAATAATGGGTATAAAAACTATATATTATAAAAAAAATTTAAATTTAAATGATTCTCTGAAGAATTTTCACCTTAGTCACATTTTGATGTGGCCAACGTTCTATTTTCAGAATGTTTCAACTGATGACAGTCAGCTAGAGACAAAGGTAGCTACTAAGAAGAAAATTAAAGTAATAGATCTCACTGGTGACTTTTAAAAAGTGACAAAAGTTGTAAAACATGTAAAAAAAGTTATAACAATTAAATCACTAATAAAATTGTTTCAATCATCAGACATGATTTGATGTTAAAAAAATTATTCATCTGGATATCTTTTTAAATAGACCTGTAACCTGGGTTCTACAAGCTTGGAGGCCAATCTATTTCCTCACTAAACTGGTGACTTTTCTGTCATACTCTCATAAAAGCGGAAGACAATCAATTTATCTAGATTTATATCCAAATTAACATAGTAGAAAATTAGATATTTCTTGCCATTAGCAATGAAGGGGGCTCAAAATTATAATTATATTGCTAGAAAAATGGCAAGAAAAGAGATACTTCATTATCTGTCCCAAAGAATGTTAACAGACTCCATGGATTGATTATTTCATTTCCTTGGACTTTCACCATGAAGAACATCAATCTATTATTAATTTGTTTGGAGAGCATTGATTACTAAGAGTTTGGAAAGAATAAGGCAAATTTGAGACTAATCTTCAAAACAAATGGTATTTTTTCAACGTCTTTCATTATTGAAAAGCCAAGTCTGCAGAAATCCATTCTTCTAAGTATGGCAGAAATGTCACCAGTATATGGAGACAATGAATTGGTCTTTAAGTTAGGTCTTAAATTTGTTACATTTGCAATATTTAAAAGATAATTAGGCTTCCAAGTGAATATTTACCATCTGAGAAACCAGGTAATAAATCATGTCCTAACTCGCCATTTTAATGGTGAGTTTGTGACAGTTATTAACTCATTTTGAACCGTTCAATAGCAAATGGAGAGAAATATCTGATTTTCTCCTATGCAGCTGTTATTTTGAAGAGAATTTATGATAATTCAATCATTTTGGAGAGGAATTTGATTATTTTTGGAGAGAATAATGGATAGTGTTAATTAGCCATAATATTTTACATGGCTGAGAACAATATAACGTTTGAAGTCTCGTGTATGTGCATCATTCGAGACTACTACTTCTGAACAATTTACGGGTTATTTACAACTTATTTCACCTCTCATAAGCTGTCAGCAAGACATTCTTCTTGAACTTGAACTAGCTTTCCAGTAATCAAGATTCAGTGGGAATAAAATAATTTTATTTTTTTATAAATATTTGGGTTTTGAATCACTTCAAATAATATATCCAGATTTTTTTATATATCACCATGTTTCAGTAAATATCACACTGTGACTGTTGGAGAACACTTCACCCATTACTGCAGTCTGGTAATCCATTTAAAATAAAATGTCCTATTTTGAAGTTGGACAAGCTGTACACCAATTTTGTGCCAAAATTTCCACAAAAATTCTGTTCCAAGCCTATTTTGGCTACTTTTTTTTTTTAGCAAATTTCAAGCCAAATTTCACAAGGCAAGATTGAAATTAATTCAAAATTGAAGCTAATTAGACATCTGAGTTTTGCCCTAGGCTCAGTAAATTAATTGGTTTTAATTTGTATACTCTGAAATGAGGTGGTAAAGCAGGTAAATTGCAAATTTGTAGCACAAACTACACCATGTTTCAGAAGCTGACAAACTGCAAGACAATTTTATTTTCAGCAAAAATACACTGTTTGGCAAATATGGTTATGAGAATGATCAGAATAGAGGGTAGAACAGTATATGATTATGTCCCAGTCTGTATTTTGTGGTAAATTCCACCATCATGTCGGTGGAACTATTTCCCCTTTAAAAGTAATATTCTGGCAAAGTCTGTGGATTTTTAGCTATTTATTCCTACTTGGCATTAATTTTCGGTGGATAAATTGGGAAAATGCTAGTGGATCAGCTAAATTACTGGAAATTTATGGTGGATTTTTTCAGCTTTTAGAAAAAGTCAGTGGGATATTGTGCACCAAATACAGACTGGATTATGTCGTATCCCCGCTAGTGTCGCGCCAATTATGCCTATACAGAACAAGTGTTCTCTAAGAAACTTGAATAGGCCTATATGTGACAATTGAACATATTTAGGACTATTATATTAGAGTTTCTTAGAGAACACTTGTTCTGTATAGGCAGAATTGGCGCGACACTAGCGGGGGTAGGACATAATCATATACTGTTCTACCCTCTATTCCGATCATTCTCATAACCATATATGCCAAACAGTGTATTTTCATATTTGTGCCTATAATAAAATTTATCGGTCATTACCTGCTTTCATTATCTGTTTAATTGATAAACATTAATTAGATCAGTTACTGAATTATGGAAATAGAGAATAAACAATTAGTTCTGAAGGGGTAAATTCACATATATTCCCATTAAAATTAAAAAGTCTAGTGTCAATTCTCAAACCCCAAATATGATTATTACAGAGTAACTCTCTCTCAAAATAAAATCTCTGCATGAGAAGAGACACATTAATTGGCTTGGCTCAGAATTTTTGGCTTAGAATTTTTCAGCCCCTGAAACATCCAAGATATCCTCTATTTTCAAGTAAAATAGTATGGCTCATTAACTCTCCATTTGTCTCTCCAGAGTTTGAACATGCTTTATTCCCTGGTATTTTAGCTCCTGTTCTCAGAAAAAAAAAATTAAATATGAGAGGAAATTAAGGACTTTTCACACAGAAAATGTTAAGAATTTCCTATATTTTGAAAACGCTGAAAAAATCCACCAACAATTTCAGTACCTAATTTGGCTGATCCACCAACATTTTGCCCATTGATCCACAGAAAATCAATGGTAACATAGGAATAAGTAGGTAAAAATACAACAACTTTGATAGAACTGAACATTATTTTCAAATGGGAAAAATTCAATTGACAAGTTGATGGAACTTACCATTAACTACAGTCTGGATCACCTGGATTACCATTAATTTATCTAACAATATTTTCCAAATATATTGATGGATCAGCCAAACACTTAGAAATTTCTGGTGGATTTTTCAGCTTTATGACCTGATGACAGAGGGTAGCATTGACCAGTCTGCAGAATATGTCTCTTCTCCCGCAGACTTTAATTTGAGAGAGCTACAATGTTCCAGAGGCTGGAATATTGTAATTCAATTTTTGAGCCAAAATTTCACAAAAAATCTGAGCCAAGCCAATTTGGCTCATTTTTTGAAGATTTCAAGCCAGAATTAACATGGGAACATAGCAATTAATTCAAAATTTGAAGCCAATTAGACATATCTGAGATTTGACCATTTCAAATCTAAGCCAATTAATTGGCTTTAACTGACATACTCTTGTACATGAGAGAGCTACTCTGACGCTCAGCAGCAGATTCAGAATCTCCCGCAGCTAAATTAATGGTAACATAGGAATAAATTCAAGATCTCCCACAGTCACGCAGAGATCTCCAATTTCTAAAATTCAATCAAAAACTCCCGCAGAGAGTCTTAGAAAAATGTTCCATATTCTGCAGAATCGCAGACTGGGGCTGCAACACAATTGAGTTATTTTACTTATTTAGAGTAAATGGGCTACAATTTACCTGTTAAACACACTATGTTTCATGTTTCAAAGTGTACTTGTAGCAGGAAACTCGCCAGTTTATTGAGAAAATGGATCTAAGTCGCCACATTTAAGATACTTTAAAGAAGAAATTTGACTTCCTAGTGACCAGTTTGTATTTGATGCACTGAACTCCTCTGACTTTTTAAAAAATCTGAGGAATAGCTGCCAACATTTTTCATCAATCTGTCTAGTCCTCCAACATTTTTCCAGTTTCTCCTCCAAAAATTAATTGTAATATAGGAATTAATAGCTAAATATCCTCCAACATTGCAGGAATTTCTTTATTAGAGAAATTGAATATTTCCCGACATATCATTGGAATTTACCACCAAATACAATCTGGCATAGTGAAGATTTAACACTTGAAAATATCCTCATGCTTCATGCCTGCCAGTCTGCAAAGCATGCACAATCAATGTTTCAGAGGTTGGTAAATTGTAAGCCAATTTTTGAGCCAAAATTTCAAAGAAATCTGAGCCAAGCCAATTTGGCTCATTTTTTGAAGATTTCAAGCCAAAATGAACATGGGAACATAGGATTTAATTCAAAATTTAGAGCCAATTAGACATATCTGAGATTTGACCATTTCAAATGTAAGCCAATTAATTGGCTTTAACTGACATACTCTTATACATGGTGCACAATCAGTCTCAAGATATTTAATTTTTGAGGCAATTTGTCTTCAAAGATTTTCAATTTTTTCTCCAAAATGACCAAAAATCTCAAAATTCTCTTCACTAATAGTCTAATTACATGTGAACACTGGAATTAATTACGAAATTGTCGCCAAATAATTCAGGAGACTAATTACAAGGCCTCAATGGTCGCCGGATAAACTTCACAACTTCATGCATCTTTTGCAGACTGACATCTCTGATGCATGTGCATCTTTTGCAGACTGGCATCTCTGATGCATGTACATCTTTTGCAGACTGGCATCTCTGATGCATGTACATCTCTTGAGACTATTTTATGAGTGATTTATCTGTTATTCCAAGTAAAATACTAATAGTATGGCTCATAAACTCTCCATTTGTCTTTCAAACTCTCTCCAAAAATCATCAAATTTCTCTCCAAAATGATCAAATTATCATCAATTCTCTCCAAAATAACATTGTAGCATAGGAGAAAAATAGATATTTCTCACCATTTGCAATTGGAGGGCTCAAAATAACTGTCACATACTCGCCATTAAAATGACGAGTTTGGACATGCTTTACTTCCTGGCTGTTATTTAGATGTTTTTCAAATCATTTCACCATGTTTCAGAGGTTGGAAAATTGTAAGCCAATTTATGAGCAAAAAATTTCACAAAAATTCTCAGCCAAGCCAATTTGGCACAATTTTTGAAGATTTCAAGCCAATATTAACATGGGAACATAGGAATTAATTCAAAATTTAAAGCCAATTAGACATATCTTGAGTTTTAACCTTTTCGAATCTAAGCCAATTAATTGGCTTTAACTGACATACTTTACTCTGTAACACTAACATGGTCATTTCACCCCACAAAAGTCGCCAATATACTAGCCAGTATATTGGCAACTTTGGAGGGGTTAAATAAGTTAGAAACCCTCTAAATAAGTTAAATAACAAGTAAATCACTCCTAAAATAGTCTCAAGAGATAGGTACACATGCATCAAGGCTCAAGCCAGTCTGTATTTGGTGCACAAAATTCCACTGACTTTTTGAAAAAGCTGAAAAAATCCACCATAAATTTCCAGTAATTTGACTGATCCACCAACATTTTACCCATTTTTCCACCGAAAATTAATGGTAACATAGGAATAAATAGCTAAAAATCCACCGACTTTGCCAGAATATTATTCTCAAAGGGGAAAAAATTCCACCGACATGTCGGTGGAATTTACCACGAAATACAGACTGGGCATCAAGCATGAAGCATAGCTGCATAAGGATGTTTCCTAGTGTAAAATCTTCACTAGGATTTAGGAAGCCAAATTTGTCCTTTTAAGTATCTTAAATGTGGCGACCTGGAACCATTTTTTCATTAAATTGGCAACCTCCCTGCCACACTTTAAAACATGGTGAGTCAGTGACTATATCATGGAATATAAATAGCTAACACTTTACCAGTTGCTGCAGTCTGGTAATTGCCTATTTGCTAATGGAAACCAACAACCATTTTATGAAAAGTTAGACTTCTATGCTATAAAATAAAAACTACCTAGTTACAAGCTAGCATTCAGCCATTTCCCAACAAAAACATTCAAAATAGACATTAATATCCTATAGATAGTGTGAGTGATTACCATTACATAGTAGTAACTATTTTTGCATACATTATATAGAACAAATATGTCTATTAAGGCCTAATTAAACCACATAGTTATGAAGAAACTACCTAGATAATTTGTAAACAAATGGGTTTGCAACTTGAGGTTCAGATTTCAGAATAGAAATGCAAGCATTAAAAAGAATATAAACGGATCAAATGTTGCAAACACAATTTAGCTATAATCTATTTACACTAAATGTAAAGGATATATAAGAAAAATGCATTTAAATGATGTATAAAATGATAATTTAGATCAAAACATTGAAATAGTTGATGTAGAGGGCAGCACAGTCGCTAATGTCACCATTCTAATATTTCTTGATTTATTCACAAATGTAAATACTTTGAATGTATTATTCATGGTTTTTTCATTTCAATAGATTTATTCACTTCACATTCAACAGTTTATTTTCAGTTCATAACACTAATATTTTATTAAAAAACGAACTAAACTCAGGAACGAGTTATTTACGCAACTTCACGTAACGTTTTCACTCCATTTCATCGGTATCTAACACATCTCAATGATTTTTCATTTCTCATGAAAAGCATCATATGTTATTTTCAAATAGTTCACTTTTTCATTCTGTATAAGAGCAATAAATATGAAATAATTAGAAATAAATAAACATATACGGCTTGGCGCCATTGTGGATAGCCAAAATAAACGGTCACGTGATCAGGCGAGAAAAGGTGAGAAACAACGAGATAATAAGAGAGTAAACGAGAATCAAATTTACTAGGTTATATTATATATTTCATAATATATTATGTTTGAATTTTTGAAATAAGTATTTTATCGATTAATAATGAGCTAATTTTATCATGTTACCATCATTAAGGAGCAATTAGTTCATTTTCTTTGATACACACATGGCATTAACCACCTAATTTTAGGAGGCCCTATATAAGTATTTTACGTATTACAAGGTCATCTAATATCTCTAATATTACATATTATTTCTAATTTGTTAATCCTATCAACGAATTTTCATGTTTATGCAGATATGATTAATACAGAACAGAAATTTATATAATTCAGCATAATAATATAAGATAGCAATTTGAGTCAAATAAACAGATTCTTTCTTGCTTTTAACGCCATCTAGAGTTAAGTTTAGAAAGCATCGATGGAATATTTTATCTATTCTCTCGGAAATATTGTTAATAACCATTACAGTGATGGTAGTTCGGTTTTGTTAAGTGTTTACAATAATAAAAATAACTATTCGACATTCTTGTAAATATTATTTGTCAACTACCTATGGAGGACCGAGGTCAGCTGGAGGCATTCTTATAATCGGGTGAATTACGCATGTTATGGTTCAAATAAAATAATAGGTAAATGCCATCAGCTGTTGTAATATTATCCTTTTTCTTTTGATATAATTTTATTCTTTCTTTGTATCATTAATAGGTTTGGAAGAATAGAGCGATTTGAATCTGTACCTATAACTTTTATTCATAGCTGTTCGATCAATGTACGGTTCTGTATATATTAGTAATTAAACACTTTCAGCATATAGTGTACTGTTTATAGTTTGTAGGTATAAAATAAATTTTTGTCGTGGAAATATAATGTGGCGTCATGGTTCCAAAATTAACTCATTTTTTTAAAATTCCTTCTGTGATATAAAAAAAATACTCTACTTATCAATATTTCATATATCGTATGAATTTTAAAGTATTTATTAATATATCGTAATATAATTGCAATCCTCTATTATTTGTGAGCATTTTTCTACTTCAGCCTATTCGACTAAAACCAATGTACAGTGGCAAGCCTTTCAGAATGGCATAACATTTTGGGGCAGAATATATCGATCGACACGGGACACGTTGAATCATGATCCAATTCTAACGTGTCCAAAATTGAATGATTGAAAATGCTTTAGAATTGAAATTTGTTAATTAAAGAGAAGATAGGTCTTATATAATTAAATATATGGTTAGCTAATATCAATTGAATACTGAGTGTAGCACTCCATTCTTATCTAAAAAAATTAAGTGGAATGTTTCAAGGCAACCAAAAATCCATGATCGCGAACTTCGGTATTATATGAAAAGGTGCATGATGCCGCATCACGCACTAAAAACTGGCTGATATATCAAAGAAAAGAGATATTTCTGCATGTTGCTAATTTATCAAATCACAGTTTTCTAATCTTACCCAGACCAATTTTAAAATATAATGAAACATTTATGAGTTATGTAGTGCATATGATCATGAGTTATGTAGTGCATATGAGTTATGAAGTGCATGTCGGTTACTTCATATCTATATATTCAACTTTGAGGTTCAATCGCCATTTTCGCTTTTCTTTTGCACTAAACCCTTATAAAATGACTTTAAACTTCTCGATACAGGCATCCCCCGATTTAGTTACCAAATCACGACTCAGTTTAGTTACCAAACGGTAACTAAAGCGAATAAAAGTAACAAGAAATTTATAATTGTCATTCCTTGATTATATATCTCATTTTCTATGAGTTATGGAAAGGAAATTTATTTTAGAGTTATTAGAGTACAACGTATATCTAAGCATTTTATTAATAATATACAGTCTTTCATTGTTTGTGATTGTGATGGAAAAGTTTAAAGTCGTGCATTTATTAAATGTTTTAAAATCCATCTATAGCTTTCTCAATCAGTATAGGTGAGTAATTAATAGATACAATTAGATTTCTATAATTATTGTGCTACATTTATCAAACAACAATTTTATGCTCTATGAAATATTTTTGGTAGTAGGGTACTAAGTTCCAAGTTATAGGTTGGTTCTACAATTTAGGACACGTAAAAAAAATATCATAATTATAATTTAACTTCCATTTTAATTGGTATCATGGATACCAATTGAAAAAAAAAGTTTAATAATGATTATTATATAAAGATTTTCACGTGTTTCACCCTAAAATGGGACATGTTGAATTTCTGAAACCAATTATTTCTAATAACCTCTTCTGGATCATAATTCTGATGTTTTTGATAGTTAACGTGAAAAAATAACAAAAAACTGTCTCCGTTTTCTATGTCTACGAAGGGTTCTTATTTCGAAACATGACTCGAAATAAGTACCACTTTTGTTAAAGTGAGTTGTACTTAAAGCGAGGCCTGCTTGTATTAACATGCAAATACGAGGAATTATGAGCCGCTCGGTCACAAACAAGGAATCTGTTGTTGTGATGACGGCATATTTTTGCATCGTCTACTAGTTACTATACCCGTTTATGTTCCTGTATCCTGGTATCTACAAACATTATAATTAGTTAAGTATCGTTCAGAAATGTGAAATTAGTAAATTGTCAAAAAAATAATTATACGGATACAATATTCTATGAATTACCTAAAACTATACCTATACAATTAACTTTAAATATACGATAATACGAGATAGAGTTAGTATGACTTCCTTGTTCTTTTATTTTAATCTAATAGAAAGTTTGACAGAGATCGATTAAGTGCAAACGAACATATTTCCAGGTTTTGGTTCAAAGGAATATGTGGTCTCCCTGCTCTACGTACTTACAAATCTGAATCCTTTGAACCTCTCGCTGTGGCTCATCCTAGAAGCCACTGCATGTGGGAAAAAGGGGAACGTCTCATTAGTTAGTCTGACGTCCCATTAGCAAAGATATTATATTACAATAAGATTCACAACTCTCGCCAATTTCTTGTTTCAAAAGCCATCTGGTTTCAAAAGCGGGAACTACATATTTAGAATTGAAATATAGTAAGGATAATCGAGGTAAGTTGTTTAGCAACACTCTAAAATCACATTTAAGAAAATTGAAGAACGTAACATTATAAAAAATGTTTATTTATTTCCATTAAAAGAAACAGTCATTATAAGAAACAGTTCATGCTATTCACACTGCTTATCCTTAATTTTCTATCTATGTTTGTTGAGCCTTGTTGACGTCACAGTCACAAAACACACGATTTGTGACAACAGCTCACAAAGCTTTACTCTTCAATGCCTACCCAACTAGGAATACTAATATTGATAGGTTGCGACAATTGAGTGATTTGTGACGTAACATAAGCAAGGGAACAAATTTAAAGAGAAAATTAGGAGCTAGCAGGTTAAAGAATTTATTTAATGTATATTTATTTATCATGCAAATTAATAACTATCTTTTTTGAAGGTAATCTACAGGCTCCGGGGAAAAAAAAAAGTTCATTGCATAATGTTATAGAACTAAGGTCTACGATCATTATTCCGCAAACCGCATACAATTCGGTTCAGTACATATTTTATTATTTGCCTTCAAAGTTTTTTAATACTCTGTGAGCAACAAGACACCTGACGCTGTGAAACAAGATTGTACACTGTTTTTGTTGATTGTAAATTGAGATTTTTAAACTATCAATGCGTTTTTGGTCTTCGTTTAATATATCAATTGTTCCCTAAAGTATATAAACGTATCTATAATAAGTTTATCCGATTTTATACCTTTACACGAATATCAAAAAGATTTAAAAAACCTAATACCTAGTTGACAATCAAAACAAATGGTGTACATTCTTCTTCTTCTGACTGAAAGTTAGAAAGTCGGAAATAAAATAGGTTTTTCAGAGTTTTGATTATAAAAATCTTTAAACACATATAAAATTAAAAATATGCTATCATATTTGATGGGGTTCTGCAGTAAAATGATAAGAAACATTAGCCTCGTTGATTTAAAGGTCCTCTCCAGGCTCCTGGTAAAAAAGGAGTTTATTACCTAATATTACAGAACTAAGGTCTACGATCATTATTCTGCAAACTGCATATAATTCGGTTAAGTATATATTTTATTATTTGCTTTTAAAGTTTTTAATACTCTGTGAGCAACAATCGAGCGAATCTCAAACCTGACTCTGAGAAAGAAGATTGTACACTCTTTGTTTTGATTTCAAATTTAGATTTTTAAACAAACAATGCGTTTTTGGCCTTCTTTTAAGATATTAATTGTTTCTAAAAGTAAATAAACGTTTCTATAATAAGTTTATCAAAATTAAAACCATTAAACGAATAATAAATAGATCTATTTATTAAACCAAATACCTATAGTGGACAATCAAAACAAATTGTATACATTCTTCTTCTTCAGACTGAAAATTAGAAAGTCGGAAGTGAAGTAGGTTTTGTAGAGTTTGGATTATAAAAATCTTTAAAAACATATAAAATTAAAAATTTGCTATCAAATTTTATTGGGTTTGCAGTAAAATAATAAGAAATATTAGTGTTGAATGCATAGTTCCAACAATGTATTCAAGCGTGATTTTCTTCCGCGTTCAGTTTTTCGGTCACCGGCGCTGTGGCCTGTGACGCAGCATTTTTCAATTTAGTTTTGAATCTGTAAGTGTAGGATGTGCGCCGGTCTGCTGCTCACGCACGCTTAGGCGTGGGTGTGCGGTAGACCGGCTGTTTGGTTAATTAAGTTTATCTACAGGCGTTTAGTTGTTCTCTCAATTCTTAATGTTGGCTAATGATTAGGTGTCATAGTGCCTTATTATGAGTCTGAATCCCATTTCTTGAGTGAAAGTCATAATTTGGGTAAAAGCTGGATCAGTTGGTGAATTAAGGAAGCCGGAGTGAATATTAGTCAGGTGAGATGGTGTCTCTATAGTTTCGATAAGTTTGTTTTGTTGTGAATTCATGAAAAGTGTGAATTCTTAAAGGTACTCATTGTGGAGAATTAACTAGGTGAAATGCACCTATTACTTACGGTTGCTTTATCGAAGATAAATAACTAATCTTAAAAATGTATTCCTTAGTTTATCTGAAAGTTTAGGGTTAAAATTGTTTCGTTTCTTAATGCTAATAAAAGTTGTTTGTTACTTAAAATCTATTCCTTATAAATTCTGATGTTAACTATTTTGTTTGCAGTACCGCAATTTACACCTGTAAACCAAGATTGAATAAAACTTAGAGGTAACTGTCGTTTTGCTCCCCCTCCCCAACTGACAGTACTGACTACGGTGTTCATCCTTGGGGGGAGCACGGATGGACTGTGACTCAAGAGGAGGAAAGTGAGGTGTCAGAAGAAGTGATACCTATATATATATATATATATATTTCACTCTCAAACCATTCATTTTGAAGGAGCCTAAATTTTAATTTCGCTTTGACTTTACACCTATTATAATATGTACCTACTAGGCTAGTACGAAGTAGCTATTATTCAGTCCGAATCTAGCTAGTATTCACGTACCTATTTCCGGTATAGGAGAGTGACACAGTTGCCAACCTACTTTCACGACATAGATTAATATTTTGATCATATCTAATTTATAACAATATAGTAATCACAATACATAACCTGATAACCATTACCTTGGTGATTAAAGCTGTCGAAATTGATAACTAGTTAATTTTGACTTCAATTTATTGCACCATAATGATATAATCTAATTCTATTTTACATTATAGCTAGCTCCATTCATTCATATTTAGTATTTATTTATAACCATATACGAGGCTAATTGAAGGTTCTCCAACGTAATTATTATTTATTATTAGTGTGCAATAATTCATATTTCTAAAATGAATTTGATCTATCCTGAATTTAGTTGTTACATGTTGGTGTAGGAGTGTTGCTGGTGTAGGAGTGTTGCTGGTGTAGGAGTGTTGCTGGTGTAGGAGTGTTGCTGGTGTAGGAGTGTTGCTGGTGTAGGAGTGTTGCTGGTGTAGGAGTGTTGCTGGTGTAGGAGTGTTGCTGGTGTAGGAGTGTTGCTGGTGTGGGAGTGTTGCTGGTGTGGGAGTGTTGCTGGTGTGGGAGTGTTGCTGGTGTGGGAGTGTTGCTGGTGTGGGAGTGTTGCTGGTGTGGGAGTGTTGCTGGTGTGGGAGTGTTGCTGGTGTGGGAGTGTTGCTGGTGTGGGAGTGTTGCTGGTGTAGGAGTGTTGCTGGTGTAACTTACTTTGTAACTCTGTAATTCTAAGACAATTTTCTAAGTATTAGTGAGGGATTGTATCTGCTATGGATAGGCTAAACATACAAGATCTGAAGGTTGTATTGCGACATTTAGATGTATCCTCGTCAGGTAGTAAAAGCGACTTATTGAGCCGGTTGCAGGCTATATTGATAGAAAGGGAAATTAATTTCGAAGACATCGAGACTGAAGCACTCAAAGAAAAGAGTAAGGGGAGCATTGGGGAAGACAATATGTCCCGAGTAAGTCGAGGCTCACATAGGAAGAACAACATGAGTAGTGAAGTAGGAGATAGAGTTAGTATAGGAAGAGGTAATGGTATGGAGGAAGTTTCGCCAGACGATAGCGTTTCGCAGGTAGGTAGAGAGTGTGGCTCTCAGGTATCGGTACGGAGTAGACGAGCGGGGTCGGTAACATCTCGTTGTGGGTCAGGTATGTCTTCTGCGTCAGCTTTAGAAAAGAGAAGAGAACTAGAGGTAAAACGAGCTGTGCAGATAACGAAGGATGCTAAACTTGAACACATTGAAAGGTTGAAAGAGCAGCATCGTCGGGCAAAAGTGGAAGTTCAAAGAAAATTGGATGAAGAAAGAAGAATAAAAGAAAGGGAAATAGAGGAAGAGAAGAGGCGTATGGAAGAAGAAAGGAAGAACTTAGAAATTCAAGAACAATTACAAGAGATGGAATTGGCAGCAGAGATAAGGGCGCTTGAGAGAGAATCTCGGGAGGAGGCTCTCAGAGTGGAAGCTGATGCTTGGGCAAAGTTTGAAGAGTTTGACATGGAAGCAGTTCAGAAAGTTGAAACTCCTTTGCAGCGCCTAAATATTGAAGATATTTTGAGCCGACAACCGTATAAAAAGGAAGAATTCAGTCTTGGAGTTCAAGATCAGAAAATATCTAATGGAACTGACAGTAGAAGAAAAGTGCCAGTGAAAAGTGAATGTGATAATAAGGTAAAGCAAAAGGAACCACGTTCATTGAGAGAGAATATTGGTGATCCAAAGGTAAATGCTGCAAGGACTGATGAAATTGATTTCGGATCTAAAGATAACTTATTGCGTGAGTTAATTGCAAGTAATGTTAGGATTGGATTACCTAAGCACGAAATAGAGTTATTTAGTGGCGATGCGGCACAATATACTATTTTCAAAGGGTCCATGCAGGAGATAAATAGGTCAGAGTCTTTGAGTTATGAAGAGAAGCTGCATTATATATATCAATATACAAGGGGGGAACCGAGAGAGCTAGTAAAAGCGGCACTATATATGACACCACAAAAAGGTTTTCATGAGATCTGGAAATGGTATGACCAGAAATATGGGGCACCGGAGAAGATTGGAGCAGAATTTATCGATAGTCTCTTATCTAGACCTTCGGTTGCTCGAGATGACGTAGAAGGCTTGAAGTCTTACGCCGTATCTCTGAGACTTACTATGAACGTGATGGATAGAATTCCATATGGTCAGTCTGAACTTGAACACCCGAAAACTCTTAGATCATTAGTAAGTAAATTACCATATTCATTACAAGAAAAATGGAGAAACCTTTCTGCTGAGAGAAGATATGAGCATGGGGAATATTTGGGATACGACAGTCTAGTTTGTTTCGTGGAAAGGGTTGCTAGAATGGATTCTGACCCGTTATTCGGTAAAGCCGCCATGCAACGTGCAGCTGAAGAACAAATGGGGAAAGTTAGCGGCGTTAGAAAGAGAGTTCCTATTAATGTAGTTTCCAATGAATCTTTTCAGAAAGATCAGGGTAAAGGAGATTCTGATACTCAGTTGAGAGGTGGGAAAGAATTTGGAAGAGAATATAGTGGAGGTGAGTTATGTATTTTTTGTAAGGGCTCTCATATTGTAGATTATTGTAACGGGTTTAGAAATCTGTGTGGCAATAGACGTCACGAAGTGATAAAGAGATTGAAGGCGTGTTTCATATGCTTGAATGTCGGACATGGGGCTGGCAAGTGCCCTACACCTAAGAAGTGTGCTAGTTGTACAAGGTATCATCATAGCTTACTTCATGTAGATAGTAATCAAGGAAGCAGATGGGAGTCCGAGAGTCCTCTCTCTAGCAGTGTTAATTGGCGAGAATACTCACACAAGGAGGGACAAAGAGGTAGTAGAGAATTCTGGGCAGATGCTCCTGAAGTCACACCGAGAAGAGACGAAAGTGTACCAATAGGTAGTGTTTCCTCTGGTGCTTGTGCCGAAGTGGGGAGTATGGCTGTGTTGCCAGTGGTTGTTAAAGACAGTAGAGGCAATGAAGCGATCACCTCGGCCTTCCTGGATCAGGGGAGCGCTGTATCTTTTTGCACAATAAGACTATTGGAAAAGTTGGGAGTGCGACGAGAAGATATGCATGAAGTCGACCTCTGTACGGAGACTTTGCATGACCGAAGACGTGAACGCACTACCTTGGTGTCGGGTTTGATGGTGAAGGGTAAGAATGAAAATGAATGGCTAACTCTTCCTCCTGTATATGCAGTTAATAGGATACCTATTTGTGTGGAAGATGTTTGGGGAGAGAAAGTTAGTGGTTGGGATCATCTAAAGGGAATAGCAGTGCAGCCACCGGGCGATATCGATTTAATGTTGGGGACGAATGCCTTGGGTGCTCAGGAACCATTAGAGGTGAGACCTTCGCAAAATATAGGAGATCCTTATGCTATAAGAACCAGACTGGGATGGTGTGTTGTGGGCTTATTGGGAAATAGGGCAGGAAAGCGAATAACAGTTAATAAAGTTCGCGTGGATAAGGGGGAACTAAGTAGTTTAATAAATGATGCTTTCGAGAGGGGATTCGAAGGGCTAAATGATGACAAACTGGGTTTATCAAGAGAAGATGAGCAATGGTTAGAAATAGTTGAGGAGGGTTGTAAAAGAGTGAATGGACATTACGAGATTCCTCTTCCGCTTAGAGATATTGAACAAGGTATACCGGATAGTCGTGGTGCAGCTTTGAGACGAGCTGTTGGACTGAAAAAGAAATTAGAAAAAGATATAGATATGAGAAAACACTATGAAGAATGTGTGGAAGACATGATAACTAAGGGTTATGCTGAAAAGGTATCTGACGGAACGAGGGGTAAATGGTATCTTGCACATTTTTCAGTGAGACATCCCAGTAAACCAGATAAGGTGAGAGTGGTATTTGACTGCGCTTCAAAGGTGAGTTCAGTAGCCCTTAATGACTTACTGCTTCAAGGTCCCGATTTGGCTACACAACTACTAGATGTGCTCTTGAGATTTAGGGAGGGAGACCACGCGTTCACCGCAGACGTTAACGCTATGTTTCACCAGGTTAGGGTTCCTCTAGATCACCGTGATTTCTTGCGATTCTTCTGGTGGGAAGGTGGTGTAGTTGATGGTGTCATGGCTGAATACAGGATGGCTGTACATCTCTTCGGTGCAACTTCCTCGCCAAGCATAGCAAATTACGCTTTGAGACGCGTTGCCGATGACGTAGGAGAGGAGCAATCTGGTTCTGCCAGCAAAGTTTTGAGGGAAAACTTTTACGTGGATGATTGTTTATGTGCCGGGAATGACCCAGTGTCATTACATCGCACGGCAGTTGAGTTAAGTGAGTTATGTTTGTATGGGGGATTCTCGCTGAGAAAGTTTAGTAGTAATGTGCGAAGGATCAACAAGGATTTAGGGGAAGAACTGGGGATAGTTGTCACTCAGAAAGTCTTAGGAGTTGTCTGGGATAAGATTGAGGACGAGTTGGGGGTAGTTCAGGTAGATTTAAAAGGTGAAGTACATACAAAACGGGAGTTATTGTCCACGATTGCCAAGATATATGATCCTTTGGGAATTGTAGCACCTCTTGTGCTTCAGGGGCGGCTCATTTTTCAAGAAATAATCCGAAGAGACGGAGTTCAAAATTGGGATGAGAGGCTGTTACAGGTGGATATTGATAGGGTGAAGTGCTGGTTGACAGGTTTAAACGCCCTTGAAAGTATGCGAGTACAACGTAATTTAATTGGTTCAGACAGAGTGATAGGAGTTCAGCTGCACATATTTGGTGATGCAAGTGAATTGGGCCACGCTGCTGTTGCGTACGCTAGATTAATTCTGACAAATGGAGAGAAGAGGTGCATATTCATCCTGGGAAAGTCTAAGGTTAATCCCAGTAAGTATGTGAGTGTGCCCAGGTTAGAGTTAGTCGCGTCTACCCTGGCAGCTCGTCTGAATAGTAAAATTCGGGGCACCCTTGGGATCAAGTTCGACAAAGTTTTCCTATGGACGGACAGCATGACCGTTTTGCGCTACTTACGCAACGAAAGAGTGCGATTCCATGCGTTCGTTGCTAATAGAGTTTCTGAGATAAAAAGAAGAACGGATATTAACGAGTGGCATTATGTTGATACTGCATCGAATCCTGCTGATGACGGATCCCGTGGTGTATGTACCGATAGATGGCGCGTGGGGCCAAAATTTCTGCTGGAAGAGGAGTCTCAATGGCCAATGGAAAGAAGTCGAGAAGAAGAGGACAATGAAACAGAAGATCCGGAAATAAAAATTGTTCCAGTTCTCAGAACTGGAAATAGGACATGCTTTCTGAGCGAAATGGCTGAAAGATATTCAAATTGGAGAAGGTTAGTCCGAGCCGTGTCATGGTTAGCACGATTCAAAAATTATATAGCGAATGGTAGATGTGTGAAGGATAGAACCATTCTCTCTGTTAATGATCGTGAGAGTGCCGAAAGATCCATCATAAGAGCCGTACAAAAGGAGGGTTTCAGAGAAGAATACGACAGATTGAAAAAAGGTGAGTATGTTCGTAAGGATAGTAGGTTAGTGAAGTTAGGTGTGTTCCTCGATAACGGGCTTATTAGAGTTGGTGGTAGGTTAAATAGAGCAACCTTGCCTTACGATAGCATGCATCCAATGTTGATGCCTTCTACGCATCATGTGACAGAATTACTGGTACAGGACATTCATGATCGCGCTGGGCATTTAGGTGTTTCAACTGTCTTAGCATGGACAAGGGAGAAGTATTGGATCATCAGGGGGTACTCTACCGTTCGACGTATAATCGGTAAATGCTTCGTGTGTAGAAGAGTTCAGGGACAGCCCATTCAGCAGAGAATGGCTGATTTACCATATCCGAGAGTCATGGAGAGTGGTCCCGCTTTTACGTGCGTGGGAGTTGATTGTTTTGGGCCATACTATATAACAATGGGAAGAGGACGAAAACAGACCAAAAGATATGGAGTTATCTTCACATGTATGGCAGTTCGTGCGGTTCACTTGGAAGTTTCACAGGATCTCTCGTCAGATTCTATCCTCCGGGCTATAAGGAGGTTCATGGCAAGGAGAGGCAAGGTCAAACTTTTCTGCTCTGATAATGGAACCAACTTCGTAGGGGCGAAAAGAGAATTGTTGAATTCTTTAGGAGCTGATGATGTGAGAAACGAGATTGTGGATCAAGGTACTAGGTGGGAATTCAATCCCCCAAAGGCCTCTCACTTTGGGGGTGTTTGGGAGAGAATCATAAGGATGGTTAGACGAATTTTAGAAGCTTTCATGGTTGGGAAAACTTTCACTGACGAGAGTCTGTCCACCCTATTTTGTGAAGCGGAAGCAGTAATTAACAGTAGGCCACTTACGATAGTAGGAGAAGATCCAACAGAAGAAGCTTTGACCCCTCAGAGACTGCTAAATCTTGGAACCAGCATGGACTATCACGGAGAAATACATGACCACATTCCTAACTTGGTGAAGAAGTGGCATCATGTACAAACTCTGGCTCATGAATTTTGGCAGCGTTGGTGCCGAGAGTATAGAAGCTCTCTTCAAGGGCGGAGTAAGTGGGTTGACAGGAAGCGTAACGTAGCTAAAGGCGACATTGTTTTGATTATAGATGAGCTGGAGTCTAGGTGTCATTGGCCGTTAGGACGGGTTACTGAGGTGAAGCGAAGTGGCGATGGTTTGGTGAGAAGTGTAGTGCTATGGTCCAGGGATAAGAAGTATGTCAGACCGGTGTCCAAATTGGTGATGATGATTGAGGGAGAGGAGTTACCATGATTAGAGAAGTCCGTATTGAACGGACCGACCGACTATGTGAATACTATTCAAAGGAAGGGACTGTTGAATGCATAGTTCCAACAATGTATTCAAGCGTGATTTTCTTCCGCGTTCAGTTTTTCGGTCACCGGCGCTGTGGCCTGTGACGCAGCATTTTTCAATTTAGTTTTTGAAGTGTAGGATGTGCGCCGGTCTGCTGCTCACGCACGCTTAGGCGTGGGTGTGCGGTAGACCGGCTGTTTGGTTAATTAAGTTTATCTACAGGCGTTTAGTTGTTCTCTCAATTCTTAATGTTGGCTAATGATTAGGTGTCATAGTGCCTTATTATGAGTCTGAATCCCATTTCTTGAGTGAAAGTCATAATTTGGGTAAAAGCTGGATCAGTTGGTGAAGGAAGCCGGAGTGAATATTAGTCAGGTGAGATGGTGTCTCTATAGTTTCGATAAGTTTGTTTTGTTGTGAATTCATGAAAAGTGTGAATTCTTAAAGGTACTCATTGTGGAGAATTAACTAGGTGAAATGCACCTATTACTTACGGTTGCTTTATCGAAGATAAATAACTAATCTTAAAAATGTATTCCTTAGTTTATCTGAAAGTTTAGGGTTAAAATTGTTTCGTTTCTTAATGCTAATAAAAGTTGTTTGTTACTTAAAATCTATTCCTTATAAATTCTGATGTTAACTATTTTGTTTGCAGTACCGCAATTCACACCTGTAAACCAAGATTGAATAAAACTTAGAGGTAACTGTCGTTTTGCTCCCCCTCCCCAACTGACAATTAGCCTCGTTGATTTAAACAATATAAAAATTTGCTGGGAAGGGACCTTTAAGCAATAAAAAAATTTGCTTGTTAATACCTTCTTCAATTGTTTTAAATATGATTATAAGTGTTGCTGTTATGACGTCACGCACACAACATACCTCGATTGTACTTACTATTATTCAATTCTTGTTACCGCTTTTGAAACCAGATGGCTTTTGAAACTAGAAATTGGCGAGGGTAGTAAATTTTATTGTATCTAGAATAATATCTTTGGTTACATCTTTCTGTGTTATTTCTACTTTAATCTTTTGATTAAAATAAAAATTATTATGAAATAGATGTACTCACCCAACAAACATGAATGTATCTATTCGATGTTTAAACGACTCTGTGTAACCTCTCTTCCGACATCGAATACCAGTAACAAATTAGACATGGTGACATCAAGTAGACATCAATCCGATATCCGTTTGCACCGCTAAACCGCATCACATCAAGTATATTTGGAATCGAAGCGATACCGTTATAACAGCGTTGAATAGAAAGAAAAATTACGACATCCAACATACATAGGAATTCTCCATCGAACAGACGCCTAATTATATATCTAATATGCTTCGAAACGATATCCACTTGCATCCAAATAAAAATAAAGAAATTAAAATTGAAAACTCTTACTTCATTGATATAACGTACTGTACATTTAGATGCATATCAATTTGATTAATGTTACATGATGTTATGTGTAAATTAAATGGGAAGAAATGAAGTGATGTGTCCGGGTATCGTTCGTGGGCCCATCCGTCCTCGTGCCTGTACCTCTGTCACATTGCCACCGTGAATGCATTTAACTGAAAAAAAATTTGATATTAAATAACCCGGAGATACTTAAAGATATTTTAAAGTGAATAGAACATACAGGCAAGCACCGCTTTTATAACCTAAATCACAACTTATTCTTACCACAAATAGTAATGAGTTGGTCAAATTTTATATAATTGTAACACCTTAAAATTTTCGTTCCCTATGAGTTCAAATTAAAGCAAATGTTTAAAGGCCACGACTTAGAATACAGATGAAAGCTCTGTGATGCATTAATTAAAATTAATAGATAATTAGATTTTTATAATTACTGTGTTTCATCGAACAATCAGGAGTTTTGTGCTCTGTGAAATATTTTTAGCAATAGTGTATATTTTTTAAATTATTAATAGGGTTTGTATTTTCGAACACGTGATAAAGGAAAATATAATAATTATTATTTAACTACTATTTAATTAGTAACAAAATAGCTGAAGGTATGATCCCAACAAACATATGAATGTCGATTCGATGCCGTTTGCTGTCGAATTCGTAGCGCTAACGGTGGGTATCGACTTAGCAACCATTTCGACTCATAGTAGATATCGGAATGTCTGTTTCTAAATGATACCTGAATTTACACTTATAGTAGAAACACGAAAACCGATACATGGTTTTAACAGCATCATATTGACGTCGGCATGTCTGTGTTTCCAAACGATATCTTAATGTATACTTCAATCAGAAGTGCGAAAACAGATACGTAGTTTAAAAAAAATCGTTTCAAATTTGGAAATTCATTTTCTTATCTTCCTGTTTTATAATACGTCGTATAGAAATGTAGGAATTGTTTCCATTCAATTGGACTGTAGCTTTCTATATAACATAAGTAGTGCTCCATTTAAAATATTCCCAATAATTAATACGCTTAAAGGTCCCCTCCATGCAAATATTTTTATTGCCTTATTCAACGAGGCAAATGTTTCTTATCATTTTGCTGCAAACCGCATCGAATTTGGTAGCATAATTTTAATTTTATACGCTTTAAAAGATTTTTATAATCAAAACTCTACTAAACCTATTTTACTTCCGACTTACTAATTTAAGAAATTTTCAGCCGGAAGAAAAAGAATGTACACCATTTCTTTTGATTGTCAACTAGGTATTAGATTTAATAAATCCATTTAATATTCGTGTAAAGGTATAAAATTGAATGAACTTATAATAGAAACGTTTATATAGTTTAGGAAACAATTAATATCTATAATAATGGCCGAAAACGCATGGTTTGTTCATAAAATTCAAATTTGTAATCAAAACAAAGAGTGTACAATCTTGTTCTTGAGCATCAGATTAGTGATTCGCTCAATTGTTGCTCACAGAGTACTAAAAAACTTTAAAAACAAATTATAAAATATATACTGAACCGAATTGTATGCAGTTAGCAGAATAATGATCGTAGACCTTAGTTCTATAATATTATGTTATAAACTCATTTTTTTCCCGGAGCCTGGAGAGGACCTTTAAGAGGACTACGGCAGTTGTAAAGGTACGATCGAGCATTGGCACGCTAGTGCGATTGTGAACTGGATCAATGAAAAGTAAGCGATACTGGAACATCGGTTGTTGTACAGTGTTCCTCCAGTACCGTGGAAACGAAATGGATAACCAATCAAGTGATTTTTCGATGGCCAGTGCATTTATTATTATGAATCTATTCTAAACTGCTTATTGTAAATAAGCCCTGAGGGGTTCCTGAAGCTGTCTTTGGTGAATAGAAGAGAAGTGGGTGGCGTCCCTTGGGTCCCAAACTGTTGTAATTTGGATTATGTATTGTCTATTTTATGTTTATCATGTTTATAGTGTTTTTAACTCTCCATGCAGTTTTAGAGGATAGCGCTAGGGTTATGCTCTACAATTACGAGGTCTTAGATTTTGTGTTAGGTAGGCTCGTAGGCTTCATTTACTATCACCTCTTCATTTCCCTCTTCCATCCTTGAGTGCAGCCACCGGTGCTTGGTAAGTGATAGCATTCAACGAGTAGCTTTTCAGCATCCATGAGTGTCGTGACTTTGTTCATGGAGCCACTTTCCTTTCTGACTGCTTCTTCCAGTCCCTTGTATTTCATTTCCTTTTAACGTCAGCGACATGGACTTTGGTTCCGAAACAGACGTTAAACCTTTACTTAACGTAAATAATAAAAAGTTGATGTGCTATTTAACATGTTCCATTTTAGAGTAGATTCAGTGTTATCTGACGTTTCCACATTTTCGGATACATAAGAAATATATATAATAATTATCATTATTTAATTCTTATACTTAAATTGGTATCCATGATACCAGTACGTAAAATACAAGTTTAGAGATAAAAATAAATACCTAAATAATTTTTCTAAGTAAAATGATGAACCCCATATCCCATAACTTGAGCTTCCACCTATAGTGCCAAAAGCTGCAAATGAGACGATTAAAATTCAGTGATTCACATTATAGATAATTAAACTTAAAGTGGTAATCGGACTCAGTAAATCTATATATAATAATGACTGTTTAACTTTAATTTCAATTGGTATCATATACCTTCAGTTATTATGTTACAAATTAAATAGTAAATAAATAATAATTATTATATTTTCCTTTAATACGTGTTCGAAAATATAGACCCTAATAATAACTTGGAAAATATACCCTACTGCTAAAAATATTCCACAGAGCAAAAAATTCCTGTTTGTTCAATGAAACACACTTATATAAGTCAAAATATCAAACTAATTACTCAACTATTATGACCTATATTTACTGAGTGAGAGTTAATCTATGGTCAAATTTTGATTAATGCATTCATTACTTTGAACTTTCATCACACAGCTTTCATCTGTATTTTAAGTCGAAGCCTCAAAACATTTTCTTTAATTTGAACTCAAAGAGAACGAAATTTTTAAGGAGTTACATTTATATAAAAATTTGACCAACACATTATCATTTGTAATAAGAATAAGTTGTGATTTTGGTTATAAAAGCGGTGCTTGCCTGTATTGTTTATTCACTCTAAGAATATCTTCAAGTATCTCCGAGTCACTTAATATCAAAATTTTTTTTAGGTAAGTGCATCCATGGTGGCAAAGCTACAGAGGTACAGGCACGAGGACGGAGGGACCCACGAACGATACCTGGACGGATCACTTCATTTCTTCCCATTTAATTTATTTATAACACTATGTAACATTAATCGAATTGATATGCATCTAAACGTACAATACGTTATTTCAATGAAGTAAGAGTTTTCTATTTTAATTTATTTATTTATTGGATGCAAGTGGATATCGTTTCGAAGCATATTAGATATATATAATTAAGCGTCTTTATCTTTATCTTTCTATTCAACGCTGTTATAACGGTATCGCTTCGATGCGAAATATACTTGATATGATGCGGTTTAGCGGTGCAAACGGATATCGGATTGATGTCTACTTGATGTCACCATGTCTAATTTGTTACTGGTATTCGATGTCGGAAGAGAGGTTATACAGAGTCGTTTAGACATCGAATAGATACATTTATGTTTGCTGGGATACCAATTGAAATAAAAGTTAAATAATGGTTATTATATAGATTTATTGAGTCCGATTACCACTTCAAGTTTAATTATCTATAATGTGAATCACTGAATTTTAATAGTCTCATTTGCAGCTTTTGGCACTAGGTGAAAGCTCAAGTTATCGGATATAGAGTTCCGCATTTTACGTAGAAAAAATATTTATGTATTGATTTTTATTTCTAAACTTGTATTTTACGTACTGGTATCATGGAAACCAATTTAAGTAAGAATTTAATAATGATAATTGTTATATTTATTTCTTACACATTCGAAAATGTAGAACCGTTCGATAACACAAAATTTACTCTAGAATGGAACATGTTAAATAGCTCATCAACTTTTAATTATTTACGTTTAGTAGAGGTCTGTTTCGGAACCAATGGCCATGTCGCTGACGTCAAAAGGAAATGAAATACAAGGGACTGGAAGAAGCAGTCAGAAAAGAAAGTGGCTCCATGGACAAAGTCACGACGCTCATGGATGCCGAAAAGCTACTCTGTGAATGCTGTCACTTACATAGGAATGTGGCAAAAATGGTCACAAGCACCGGTGGCTGCACTCAAGGATGGTAGAGGGAAATGAAGAGGTGATAGTAAATGATATCTACGAGCTTATCTAACACAAAATTTAAGACCTCGTAATTGTAGAGCATAACCCTAGCGCTATCCTCTAAAACTGCATGGAGAGTTAAAAACACTATAAACATGGTAAACATAAAATAGACAGTACATAATCCAAATTACAACAGTTTGGGACGCAAGGGAGGCCACCAACTTCTCTTCTATTCACCAAAGACAGCTTCAGGAACCCCTCAGGGCTTATTTACAATAAGCAGTTTAGAATTGATTCATAATAATAAATGCACTGGCCATCGAAAAATCACTTGATTGGTTATCCATTTCGTTTTGACGATACTGGAGGAACACTGTTCAACAACCGATGTTCCAGAATCGCTTACTTTTCGTTGATCCAGTTCACAATCGCACTAGCGTGCCAATGCCCGATCGTACCTTTACAACTGCCGTAGTCCTCTATTAGTGTATTAATTATTGGGAATAGTTTAAAGGGAGTACTACGTATGTTATATAGAAAGCTACAATCCAATTGAATAGAAATAATTCCCACATTTCTATACGTATTATAAAACAGGAAGATAAAAAAATGAATTTCCAAATTTGAAACAATTTTTTTAAAACTACGTATCTGTTTTCGCACTTCTGGTCGAAGTATAAATTCAGATATCGTTTGGAAACAGACATGCTGACGTCAAGATGAAGCTGTTAAAACCATGTATCGATTTTCGTGTTTCTACTCGTAGTGTAAATTCCGATATCATTTAGAAACAGACATTCCGATATCTATTATGAGTCGAAATGGTTGCTAAGTCGATACCCACCGTTAGCGCTACGAATTCGACAGCAAACGGCATCGAATCGACATTCATATGTTTGTTGGGCAATTTAGTCAATTAATAACTAATCTACCAAATATTAATAATATATCCTTTCATTTTTTAAAATTTCATATTTCTATCTTATTTTACTTAGCTAGTTCCTATTCCTAATAATAATTAGTATGATGCAATCCGTAGTAAGTATTTTTAATATGATGCAATCAATCATTCGATTCCGTCATTTAATGTAGTTTGTTGTACGTACTAATCACTTCATGATTTAAAACTGATCTGGCAGGGGGGTTCGGAAGGAGACACTCCCCCCCCCCCCCCCCCCTAATTAGTCCGGTCAAACTAGAAAAAAAATATTAGTTTGCTAATTTTCACATATGTTAATTTGTAGGTGTTGTTATATCACAGAAAAAAAAGTTTACCACTTTATGTCATTGGATTTGAAAGTTATTGAAGAAATTCATTTTTAACGGTTAAAAACAGTGTTTCAATATCCGTGGAGTTTTTTTGAAGCACCTTTCTGGTTGAAAAATGTCACTCCTTTGCTAATTGCGGCTAATGAAACGTATTTTATTTATATTTTACACAGTAATATCATTTAAATCAAATTCTATACAACTATGGCAAGGTAAACTAAACTTTACCACATAAAGTGGTAGACTTTTTTTATGTGATATAACAACACCTACAACGTAACATATGTAAAAATTAGCCTTCTAATATTTTTTTTCGAATTCAGCCACTTTTTGAGCTAGATTGACCGGACTAAATCTCAGATATACATATATTAGATGTTAAATCTGAAATAAACTGCAAAAGGCAAAAGTGTCGGACTACCTAATAGGAAATCGGACAGCTGTGTGGTACTTCCAATCCATGGCCGAGGTGGAAGTTGTTCGCAGGAGACTTTGATCAAATGCAAAGGGAGACATTTGAATATTTTCTATTTTTGCTTTGTAATTAGAATATTAGATCCATGTGAATGTTTGATAAATTTCTACTTTCGCTCCGCTTCCGATTTTCGATATTTTGACACTTAATATAAGTAAAAGTAGCCATTTTAATGGGGTCGACCCACTTTTTTTTGAACAGATTGTATAATCGGGAGTATATACTTTATGTTGGCTCAATCAATCATCTAATCATTACTTCCTTTTAATTACTTTTCTTTTCACCTAATTGCTTTAAGTGTTTTCAACAATCAAATTCTTCCACTTATTTTGGTAGCGTGGTTATTAATTACTGCCGAACGGCCATTTAAAAACATTAGTCCGTCTTATTCGAAAATAAGATTATAATTCAATAAGTTGCAATTAATTAATTAATCAAGATTTTTAATTTTATGGAATATATACAAATTTCCTTGAATTTTAATCGGGTAGTAAATAGTATAGGTATGAATTCATAACTGCTATATGTCGCATTGAAGTTGTACTATAATATTGGTATTTAAAAAAAATTGTTAGCAATTAGTTCAGAGAAATCATTCGTCTGAAATAAAACTAACAACCAGAGTAGAATTATTATTAGGTATATTCACTCGATCCTGCCGCATTGGCAGGAATGGCGCTTCGATCAGTTTGTCAATGATCAAGATTAATTATTTACTAAAATGTAAACTTAAATTTAATATAAAGTAAACGAGAACATGAATAAAAACATACAAAAAAATAGTGCAAAGTTAGCAATATCATAATCATTGCACTTGCGGTCTATCATTTATGGTAGCTGGAATGTTTCTCGCTAGATGGCGTTGCACTTGAGAAGTAGTTGAATTTTATATCGAATTTTTAGATATAAAATAACTAGTATATTATATTTTATAAGACTATAACTAATGTCCCTCAAACGATTTATCAATAGGAGAGAATATTTTGTGAAAGGTTTGCTGCCTCTTTAATCATTGATTGGAGTTTAATTGGGGTTTAATCTTCCGAACCAAAGGCCATTTCTTTGACGTCAAAAGGAAATTAAATACAAGGGACTGGAAGAAGCAGTCAAAAAGGACAGTGGCTCCACGAACAAAGTCACCTACCACCGTCAGTGAAAAGCTCATAGATGCAGGAAAACTACTCCTTGAATGCAGTCAGACACTTACCAAGGAATGTGACGAAAAGGGACACAAGCACCGGTGGCTGCACTCACAGATGGAAGAGGAAAATGAAGAGTTGATAGTAAATGAAGCCTACCTAAAACAAAATCAAAGACCTCGTAGTTGAAGAACATAACCCTAGCGCTAGGTTATTCTCTAAAACTGCAAGTTGTGTTAAAAATGATAAACATTGTAAAAACGAAAAAAAAAACGATCCATAATTCAAATTACAACAGTTCGGACCTAAGGGACGCCACCCTCCTTCTCTTCCATTCACCACAAGTACAGTTTCAGGATAGAGCCCCTGGGGGCACGTCTATGATTAAAATTAACTATTTGATATAATGTAAGATCAACTAATTATAATGTAAACTTAAATTGGGTCTTTCCCAGAATAGCGGTGCCAAATTTTCATTAATATATTTATTTAATATCATTATTTATTAGAGGCTCAATATTTAATATGAATTACCTGTATCTGTAATACGTATAGGTTATCATTATCATATTGGTTATCATTTTCATATTGATTATCATTTTCATATTGATTATCATTTTCATATTGATTATCATTATCATATTGGTTATCATTATCATATTGGTTATCATTATCATATTGGTTATCATTATCATATTAATTATCATTAATCATTATCATTATGGTTATCATTATCATATTGATTATCATTATCATATTGGTTATCATTATCATATAGGTTATCATTATCATATTGGTTATCATTAATAAATTTTAATGATCTAATTTTCATTTCATTTTATTAACTAGGTATCTTTGATACACATTCAATGTAAATATATTAATAATAATTTTGTGCCGCTATTCTGGGAAAGACCCCTTAAATTTAATATAAAGTGTACTAAACGTGAATAGAAGTATATAGATTAACCCTATAAACAACGTATATCGATTAGATTTCTTTTCGATTACTGGGATATCGAATCGATGGATTGTTTCATCGAATCGACAGACCGTTGTTTGTAGGGAAAATAAGCTGTGCAAAGTTAGCGATATTGAACGCATGAGATCTATGATTTGTCATTTCTGGTAGCCACCTAAAATATTCATTAGAAATGGTGTTACAGTTGAGAATTAATTAAATTTATAATTTTATAAATTTAATGACAACATATTATTATAGAAATATTTCCCTCAATCGAATTATAAACATGATCGAGACAAAAAGTATATTGAAAGGTTTACTTCCCCTTTAAGTTACCTAGGTCCTGGGATGTTAATTTGCTAACTAATGCATCAATTTACCTGTCTAATTATGCACCGTAGTACCTACCTAAGTAGACAGGCCAAGAGAAATTCATAGATTATCTAGATTAAAATAAATTATAAACAGAGTACCTAGTGGCAGTGGCAACGGACATAATAGCTCCAACGCGACAGGTATCTAGCAGTTTATCAATTCATACCTACTACCTAACCGCTTAAAAATCAAGGAAATTCATAGATGGTCATTTGCATCAAATTTATAATCTTTATTAATAGAAACATCAGCAGATAAAAATTTGAACATGAAATCAAACAAAAATATTTTATACCTATAACACGGAATCCCGAACTACCTAATTAGTCATCAATCATCATGTCATGACAATTTTCTATCTAGGTATGTTTCAAATGTTTGGTAGCGAATATACCGTATATACGAACAGAAATGAGTATAAAATGGTAAAATATGATATCAATTGGAACATAAATTTACTAAATGCATACCTAAATGACATTACAAGGGATATTTCTCAATAAAACAACTCCGTTCCGGTAATTCATGGTCCGTTCCGGTAATTCATGGTCCGTTCCGGTAATTGTATGAACCCATGAATTTCCAGTAATTTGGCTGACCCACAAACATTTTTTCCATTTTTCCACTGAAAATTAATGGTAACATAGGAATAAATAGCTAAAAATCCCAGACTATATAGCGACTTTGATAGAATGTTGTTTTCATAGGAGAAAAATTGAAAATTCCACCGACATGTTGGTGGAATTTACCATGAAATTTTGAAATACAGTCTGGTAGTGGCGGCCAGACTGCAGGAACTGGTAAAGTGTTCTCCAAGAAATCCTCTATTTTGACTTCTGTTCTCAGTAAAAATACGTGTAAACATAGGAGGAAATTAAGGATTGTTCGCACAGAAAATGTTAAAAATGTCCCATATTCTGCAGACTGAGACTGGTACCTATGTTACAATTAATTTACGGAGGATACAAAGGGGAAATCCAGGTTGTATTTGGTGGTAAATTCCAATGATATGTCAGCAGATAGCCTATTCAATTTTTCTAATAAAAAAATTCCTGCAATGTCTGAGGATATTTAGCTATTAATCTCTATATTAACATTAATTTATGGAAGGGAAACTGTAAAAGTGTTGGAGGACTAGACATATTAATGAAAAATGTTGGCAGCTATTTCTCAGATTTTTAAAAAAGTCAGAGGAGTTCAGTGCACCAAATACAAATTGGGGAAAAATGTTGGTGGAGCAGCCAAATTATTGGAAATTGTTAGTGGATTTTTTCAACTTTTGAAAAAGTCAGTGGGATTTTGTGCATCAAAAACAGACTGGATGGATGGTATTCCTGAAAAACTTCTTAAAATGGTTCCTTTTACATATATTAAGTGTCAAAATATCAAAAATCGGAGGCAGACCTGAAGCACAATTTGCACAAATTTACCTAAATTTTGGTCCGAGATGTCCCTAAATAAAAACTTATCAGTAAAATGTATCAGGGGGGCATGCCGCTGCCCAATCCCCCTTCCCGAACCTCCCTGCCAGGTCATTAACACGTGTGCGGGAATCAAAAACCTTGTTTCCACTGCATCGCGGGAATTTAAAAGTTCCACCATATCTGTACCCAAGTAATAAAGCATGTCCAAACTCGCCATTTTAATGGCGAGTTTGTGACAGTTATTTTGAGCCCTTCAATTGCAAATGGCGAGTTTTATCTATTTTTGTCCTATGCTACAATGTTATTTTGGAGAGAATTTATGAAAATTTGATAATTTTGGAGAGAATTTGTTGAATTTTGGAGAGAGCTAGAGAGACAAATGGCAAGTTTATGAGACATACTATTTTACTTGGATCTGTACTAGTACTAGTAACGTTATGGAGCTGAAATTTCGTGTGGTTCATATTCAAGGTACTTAAGTACTAATGTACTATTAATGACGAATCAAATATCTGTCCACCGGTGGGCATTTGGCAGTGTAAAGCTTCTTGCTCTACTGCATTGCGGAGTGCCCACCTTTGGTCACTGCTTGACGTAAAAAACGACATGTTAGTTTTCAATTATTCAAGTTTGTAAATTGTAGACAACTGTTTATTGTTTCTCGGTGATAAGAAGGAACATACGATCATAGAAATGTTATATTATATGTCAGCTAACATAAAATTATTAATTTATGTCGGCTGTTAAATTTTATTCTGATTTATTTCTCGCATCTTCCAAAGGACGTGTTTTCCATACGATTTCGTTTTTTTTTTATAGTTATAAATTTTTTTTGGATAATCCCAATGAATTTTCATTATCGTTTGATGTTCTGAAAGATTCTATAGTTGAGGATAATGCACTTATTAAAAATATATTAGGAGATGAATTCATAAAATGAGTGACCAAAAAATAAACAAGCTCTACTCAGAAAGTGAAAACATTGGGCACTCGTAACAAAATATTATACCTTTGGGCTTTGTCCATACTCTTATATCCCATATTTCAATTTGGAGAATAAATTATTAATAAATTATTTCAAAATTCTAACTATCAAACCAAAGTTATTCGTTGAAATAATTCATTGGATTTATATTTGGTAGCTGCATATATAAATGAACGGTTTCACAGACATGAAATAATATTTCTCGTATATGTCAAATTGTCGCTATAAATATGGTCTATTCAATTTTAAAAATATGATCAGTTGCTTAAAAAATTGATTTCCTATTATAAAGCAATTAGAAATATACTTTTATTCCAAAAAAATATTTTAATTTTCTCAATTTCAATGCAAATCATAATAGGTAGTGCCATATTTATTGAGTGGCCAAATTTTCTGATTAATGATCATGATCACAGAACATTGAATAAGAAGAAGCTCAGATCGAACGTGTACTCAGTCTTAAATTTCATCCAATCACGTCCATTGATCGCTAACGTCACTATTAATGCTCTCTCGAAAACAGTTTGAACTTGCATTCTACATCAGCTCATTATCTTTGCTGGTATTGGTAGCCATATCTTCCTACCAAATTATGTACCCGATTATCTATATTCTATAGCCCAGCTACTAAGCAATAATAAACTAATCTTCTTTGCAACAAACACAAACTGACACCATATCGGTTGTAATATGCATTCAAAATAATGGACTCAAACAGAACTGGTGAAACACAGCCTCTGATTGGCTGAGTGGCTCTAGTTGAAGTAACGTCACTGTAAACAACACTGAAGAGTAATATAATGGGATCTACACTTCTTCTACTCAATGTTCTGTGATCATGATTACTTTCATTCACTTGTAAACTAAATACATATTCAATAAATAAAAGTCAAAAATATAAGATTTTCCCATTTACATAATGTTTTCTGAAGATAATAATTTTTTAAATGATTATCCGCACTGTACTAGAAGCAGCAATGACTCACTGGTGAATAACCCCACACGCAACGTGTTAAGCAATCATGAAGTGTGTAGTACAACAAACTAGCAGATACATTATTACAACAAACTACATAACAGCCATTTATGTTGTTAGGGGGGCCGTGTCCCATAACATAGAACTATTATTTGCTATGGAGTATTTGAAGGGATTGGTTGTTGGGTGGAAGTAGACTATTGTTGGTATGGACTATTGTATTTTGATCTTTTGAACTATTATATAGAAAGAAACCAGGCTGCGAAAGATACAAATAAACTATTGTTACTATATGAAAATTACTAATATTTACATATATACACAATCAACATTCTACAAACATCAGCTTACCCTGGCTTTCCTTTTCTATACATCACATTAATAGCTTATTTACAACACCAAACACCATTTAATTATTAATCACTTATAATACCTGTCACACAAAACACATAATTACTTCACAATATAAGGTAAGTTTAACAGCACAAGGTAAGCAAGTATATGTCGTCACTATGGGAGCTAGAATAAGACTGACTATGCCTGTGTGTATTGACTCTAACATTAATATTAAGTGGTAGTGCATGCTATTGTTAAAATGTCTTGCCTGCTTAGGGTTAAGGTGTGTAATCATAATTTATCTATTTCAGGGTTATATTACATACATCCCACTACATATCTCCCCTCCTAGTTTTACCTAGAGGAAAACTTTATAATATAAATTCTCATAATTAAAATACAAATTCCTAACAAACATTTACATTTTATGACAACTTTTACAAACACAGAAAAAATTCCTGATTAATATAATTTACATTTACAGCCATACTACTATACAATAGCTAGAACAGAAAATAATGATTTTTTTTTTTTTTTTTTTTTTTTTTTTAATATTATTTCTATATATTTTTTTTTTTTTTTTTTTTTTTTTAATCATTTTCAATATACATATCCCTAAAATTATTTCTTAAATTATAACCATGCTTAGCAAGCATTTTGGGTGGCTTCATCTCACCTCCTGGAGTACTGGTGATCTCAGGCTTAAATCTGGTAGGTTCACCAATAGAGCTGTTCTGAGTAGTTTCATTTGTTATGTTGATACTTCTAGACTCCCTGTATTGCCACACTCGTTTTCTGAAATTGATGCTTCTCTCTCTATTACTTGATAATTGTAATCGACTTGCCTTTACAATGTTCTTCAACTCTTGGATCTTGTTTGTCATACCAACAGCAGCTTCACTAATATTGAAACCACTGAACTGATTGCTGTTTTCTTTTGTTGGATCATCCACAACTGCCTTATTGAGAACATCATTTTCATTACTTAATTCACATAGTGTTGTGTCTATTGTAGCCAGTGCCTCACCCTGGACTGCCATACTCTGCTCTAGAAAAGATGTAAACAAATTTATATATTCATCAAAGTTAACGTTTTCGTTTGCTATTTCAGATGAATTGGCTACTTTTGTGACAGGTGGGGACTCAGAAAATACTTCTCTGTCTTGAACCAAAGAATTTACTTTTGGAGTCTCTTCTAACTTTGATTTATTTTCAGGTCCAAAAGCTTTGAGTACTGAAGTCTCCTTTCCATTTCCTTCAAATCCAGAGAATCCAGAACTTCCCTCTCTCTCCCTTTCTTCAATTTCAAATCCTGAAAAATCATTTACTTCTTCGTAGTCATCCAAATTCAATTCATGTCTTACTGAACAAGTTTGCAATTCATTATAGTTATCTCGCTCATCTTTTTCCTCATTGGGATCTTCATCAGTTATTAAAAACTTCTTAATCGACCATGGCATTTCTCTAAACTTCCTTAACTTCTTGTGATGGCACTTCAGAACAAGACTATCGTTATTATATTTAGAAACCACATAGCTTACACCATTATCATGTATTTTCCTTACAATATAAGGTCCATCATACTTTTCCATGAATTTGTAAGCCGATCTATCACCAATTCGAGGAACTTCTCTTACTACTTTCTCACCCACTCTGAATGGCCTGAAGTTAGGATGCCCCATTCTCCATGTCTTGGTGACTTCTTCATCCATTGGCATGTGCTTACGCTGAACATGAGCTGTCCTCATGAGGAAATCTGCAGGCGTAGTCTTCAATTGAGAATGGTAAGTATTATTGTATAACATAATTGCTCTAGGTAGCTCATAATCCCATTCTTCAGGTTTATCAATCAATCCTTTCATCACTCCAATTAGAGTACGATTCATCCTTTCAACTGCTCCGTTTGATGCAGGACTGTAAGGGGATGTATAGATATGATTTATGCCGTATAGAGATAGAGATTCTCCAGTATTCATCTTCGCGTTTTCAAATTTCCTCTTTGCCTTCTTTCTTCTAACATCCTCTTCTTCGTCATACCATTCAAGTAGCTTGTACTTTACCACTTCATAACTTTCACTCATCTGACGTACCGATCTAAATCCTTCCAATGTTTTTCCTGACAAGTGCTTTTCCAGTTCTCCAATCCACAAATCTCTCCCTCCTTTGAAATTATCTCTGCAGTAGCTCTCAAATTTTTGAATATACTGCAGGAGATTTACTCCAGTGTCATCGTTGAAGCTCTCTAAACTAGGCACCGTCCTGTTATCTAACTTAGTTAGCAGCATTTTCATTAGATCAGCATCATTATTATTAATAGTTTCCTTCAATACTTTATCTCCAATGTCGAAATCTTCCTCTGTAAACTCATTTTTCGCTTTACGTTCCTTAGCAGTCTCTTCGTTTTCTTCTTTCTTAGTTGTCAATTTCTTTTTAGGTCTCACTACTTGATTTTCTTCTAGGTAACTCTTCAAACAGCTATCTACTTCTTGCAGGAAATGAATTACTTTTGGTTCCATAGGTTGATTGCGTATCTTTCTTGCATTGATAATGAAACTCTTCACGTCTTCCCATCCATTTACCAAACTATTCCACAATTCATTGTCGCTATCTTCGAACCTCTCATCCCCGTTATCCAAACTAATTTGAGACATTTCTTTTACAGATGCAGGTTCCAGTGGTTCTCAAGGTTCAAGTCAACTGTCACGGCACCAATTATGTTAGGGGGGCCGTGTCCCATAACATAGAACTATTATTTGCTATGGAGTATTTGAAGGGATTGGTTGTTGGGTGGAAGTAGACTATTGTTGGTATGGACTATTGTATTTTGATCTTTTGAACTATTATATAGAAAGAAACCAGGCTGCGAAAGATACAAATAAACTATTGTTACTATATGAAAATTACTAATATTTACATATATACACAATCAACATTCTACAAACATCAGCTTACCCTGGCTTTCCTTTTCTATACATCACATTAATAGCTTATTTACAACACCAAACACCATTTAATTATTAATCACTTATAATACCTGTCACACAAAACACATAATTACTTCACAATATAAGGTAAGTTTAACAGCAGAAGGTAAGCAAGTATATGTCGTCACTATGGGAGCTAGAATAAGACTGACTATGCCTGTGTGTATTGACTCTAACATTAATATTAAGTGGTAGTGCATGCTATTGTTAAAATGTCTTGCCTGCTTAGGGTTAAGGTGTGTAATCATAATTTTTCTATTTCAGGGTTATATTACATACATCCCACTACAATGTTTTGAGACCATTGATTATTGTCCTTGATAGAAAGTACAGTGGTGCGCCGTATTGTAGTGCACTGCTCAGCGTTTAGATACGGTTAGAGTTTATGGCAGCTATTTTGACCGCTGTAATTGCAAATGGTGAGAAATATATAATTTTCTTCTATACTGCAATGTTATTTTTGAGAGAATTGATGACTATTTGATTATTTTTCATATTTTTTGAGAGAAATATGGAGAGTTTATGAACCAAACTATTTTACTTGGGACTTACTGCTTATGATACATATCTAAAAACTGAGCGGACGGCGCACCACTGTACGTTAAATAATTTTGCTATCCAATTTTTTTCCAAATAAAGTTATTTCGGCCAAATGTCCATCAGCCAAATATCTTTCGGCCAAGTGTCATTCAGCCAAGTGTCCGTCAACTGTCTGGCAAATAGCTTAATCCTACAGTCTAAAATATTTCTTTCTCATAGAGCATTAAATCAATGTTTTTTCAATTTAACACAATTATATATGTCAAAGTATCTATAGCTATTGGATGAGAGTAAAGCCCTAGTAAAATAGTATGACTCATAAACTCTCCAGAATGACCAAATTGTCAGGAATTTTCTCCAAAATATTATTGTAGCATAGGAGAAAATTGGATATTTCTCACCATTTGCAATTGAAGGGCTCAAAATAACTGTCACAAACTAGCCATTAATATGGCGTGTTTGGACATGCTTTATTACCTGGAGTAAAGCTAAGCAGCTATGGTTGAATTTTAAAACTTTTAATTCATTCACTACTTAGAACTTTAATTACAAAGCCTGAACTAATTCTGGCTACAAGCACTCTTGCACTGGAACATTATATTATTTGCATAGGTTTATGGCTCCGACCATCGCCAATGGTAGTGGCCTCCAACCGACTGTGAGGTGCCTTTAGCAGGTCACAGGGCAACACCCAAATTACAGTCATCATACTTCTCCTTGACCTTCGTCAGGATTCTGAAAACATTGCCCCTCTGAACTGCCAAACCAACCTTTTCCAAAAGGTCTCTCTCATATCATCAGTAACGTCGGTAATGGGACGGCCGATTTCAGCAAGAAGTGCGCCTGTTGTTTCCACCGCTATGGGTTCAAACTGATATAGAATGCCAAGAGCCGTAGGCAACAAACCCGAGTCCATCAAGTGAGTCACTGCGTAAGTGTCTAAAATAGGAGGGATTGAGACGAAGTGAGATTTGAAAAAAATGTGAAAAAATGTTTTAAGAAAATCGAAAAATAGGAAGCATTCAAGCAACCATGACCAGATGATACGGAGAGATTTATAGAACTGTGGGGTTATATATAATGATGTATTAGTGGTGTGATTGGTGATGGATGAGAGAATTAAAAAATAGTCATGATTCCCAAGGTAAGAAGAGCAATTGGGCCTCAACATTGACCCATTACTCTTACCAATACAGGAAACAAGGTGTTCATGGGTATGGTGAAACATAGAATGGTAAGGACAGAAAATGTGTGATGAGAGAGTGGGATCTTTGCAGGCAGGGTTCACAGAGGTGAGGAGAATGGGAGAGAATTTGTTTTTTCAGGTTTTTGTGTGGAGGAATGTTATACAATGGAAGAGAAGCTAGTGATTGCTGCAATTGATTTTTGTAGGGTGGTTGATGGTGTGAATAGGCAAGCTTTGATTGAGGGGTTACTGTATAATAAGTGTAACTTGAGTGATTGAGATGATAGCTAGAATATAAGAGGGGGATCTGGCAGAGATATGGCAGAGGGAACAGATGGCAGAGCTGAAGGTTAAGACTGCTATTAGTCAACAGTGTACGGGGTTGCTGTTTGTGGTAGTGGATGGTATTATTATTGAGAAGATGATGATAAAATGGAGTAGGATAAAGGGATGGAAGTTTGAGAGTGCCTGTGTTTTGTGTTGATGATTGCAAGATTTGTTGAAGAGGCAGAGAGAATTGTGGTGTTGTTTATGGTGGAAGCTGGAGATGTGAGCTGAGAATGAGTAGGGAAAAGAGCATCTGTATGATTGTCAATTGGGAACAGGATTAACTAATGTAGATAGGAAGTGTGAGAGTTGTGATTAAGGTGAGGTATTTAGTAGTGACTGTGATAGATGAGAGGGACAGATTTAGGAAGAACAGAGATGTAAAAATAAGAATGGGTGAGAGGATAGCGAATGTTTATTCTTTCTGTAGTAGGCAGGGGTGTCTGAGAGGTTGTTAATGTTTTGAAGAGTGAAATGTTAAAAGGAGTGTTGTATGCAAGTGAAGTGATAGTTTGGAATGAAAAAGAGGATAAAGTGCTGAGGTGAAAAAGTATTTATACAATACAAGCTACTGATAGTGATATGTATATCGAAATATGAGACCTGAATGTTCTGACCTCCCCTGCCACTTTACCAAGACTGCATGAACATGACTTCGAGATGTAATCTGTTCTGGTTGAGAGCTACTTTTTTGGAATCCAATACCAATTATCAGATACTTATGAAAGACCTACTTTCAGATACTATATCTGATATTGATGCTATCTGTCTATATCTAATAGTAATGCTAAAGTAAATCATTCTATTGTTTTAATTTATGGTTTATTATCTTAGGATTTTCCTTCTCAGTGTAATTTCTTCAGATTAAATTATAAATCACTTTTAAAATAAGGGAGTTTCTAATTATCAAAATATAAAATAAATAATATCTGTTAAGCCCAAGCTAGTTAGCAGTTGAAATATTCTCAGCTTCTGATCAAAATGACTACTGCTATAAATCAGGTTGGTATCTAATAGAAATCTAGCTACATATTGTTTAGAAAATATAAACTAGATATCTTGGCTAACTATAAAATATTTTTTTTTTTTTAAATTTTCCCTTAGTTTCAGTTAATGTTTTGTCCTTTTATCTACAGTTAGCTAATCATTCACCATTATTTTTTCATGGAAAAGTAAAGAGCTATCTGAATAACTAACCTAATTATAATAAATACCAATGTTGTTTACTGTCCACAAATTATCTATATTAAAACTATTGATAAATAATCATAGCCCAGTTATGTTCTATTCTTGATTGTGGTTTGATGACATTTTCTTTTATTTTTCAGGAAAGATTTGGAATAAATGCAGCATGCACAGCCGCTGCATCATTCATCAAATTGTATTATGAACTTCTTGACAAGGTTTGACACTGGGGAACAATTGCATATGCTATTCTTGCATTAGCATTTTAACTTTGATAATCTCACTATTTTCTTTGTCATTTTTATAACTTTGCTAAACTGAGAGTCACCAAATAGCTGTTTTATTTTTATATTTATTACTAGTTTTATATTTGAATGTATTGCAGTCTGAGAAATGACTATTTGAGAATTTTTTGTGTATACCTAAATAGAAACATTATGATGTCATTACACTACTGCAAGCAAAAATGTTGTTCAAATTAGTCATAATTATTTTGTCTGACTAATCTGCAGCTTCGTAGATCTAGCAAATACAATCCCCACTGCTGTTTTTCTTACGAGTCTCACCCTCAAATTCCTACATTTTATTTAGAATGTTTCTTTCAAACTCATCACTGGTTCATAGCTACCATTTTCTTTGCAGAAGCGACACAACATAGCAAAGTTGTATCTGCCTGAAGCTGTGCTAGTTTGGAATGGTACTCAGGTAGTTGGTGATAAAGCTATTCAAAAATTTTATGAAGAAAATATTTCTACCAGCCGACATATCGTGAAGTGCTATGACGCCCAGCCTGTGCACAGTGAGATATTACCTTAATTCTCCACTACTTCAGTTAGCTAAAACTCTTTTTTTTTTCCTCTAAGATAATTTAGGATATAGATTATATTGTTAGCTAGCTACAGTGATTTCTAGAAGAAACTGCCACATTAGCTGTGATGAATTCCAAAGAATGCCAGACCTCTTGCAACATAATCTCATCTGTGAGCAGTCTGAAATTTTATAACCTCGATTAACTACATGTTCAAATAGTGATAATGCATGGATTGTATTTCACTATTCAATCCAGAATACAAAAAAATCTCATAAACTAATGCATGCCAATAATTGTCCAACAAGTCTGTTTGCAACTCAGTACAGTCACCTAGAGTCAACCAATTAGCTACTAAAAAGTTGAATCTTTAATGGTGCAATGAATTCTAGAAGTTACGAGGAAAATAGGAAACTATTGTTCACAAATTGTAGCAAAAAAACCCCATTAAAGTCAATGATGTAGCTAACTTTACTAACATAACAATTTTTTTTTCTGAAACTCTAGATATTTCCTGCAGTAGCTATAATCTAATATATAAATTATATTTGCTGAGAAGCTGCTATATAGTCTCTACTTTACTTTGATCTAATTTGTTTGATTATTTTTCATAGACTGTTGCAAATTATGTTAGAGAATGTATGATTAATTTTTATAACAAATAAGAACGACCAACCTCCATTGATATTTTTTTCCAGCTCGAGCTGTTGGAGAGCAGTCAACCATGCTGGTAACATCTGGTGGTTTCGTTAACTTCCAAGATACGAGGTACGACTTCCACCAGAGCTTCTTGATCACCTCTCAGGGTGACAACTGGAAAGTTGCTTCTGACACTTTTAGGTTTCAAGAACCTATTGCTGTTTAGAAATCTCTTTGGTTGAAATAAGTTTAAATTAAGCTTCTCTTTTATTTTAGATTATCTTGTAGCATATTCAGCTACTAGTTTTTATATTTTTGATACTGTAGATAGCGATATGTCTAAACTTGGTAGATATTAAATAAATGACGAAATCAATGATTTTCTCTAATTATATCCCTGTCTCATTATAATCATAAAACTCCATTGGCTCAGTCCTGAAGCTGTTTGTGGTGAAGGGAGGTAGCGTTTCTTCTCCGGCCCCGAACTGTTGTAATTTGGATTAGCTATTGTAGCTATGTTTTTTTTTTTCGTGTCATGATTATCTTTTTTTCAATGCTACTTGACTTTTTTAGACATAACACTAGCTTTATGCTCTTCAACTACAATGTCTTAGATTTTCTTTGGGCAGACTGATGGAAGAGATGATTTACTATAACCTCTTCCATCCGTCATTGCTTCCCTTTTTGACGCATTCTTTGGTTATTGACTGCATTCACAGAGTAACTTTTCTGCATCCATGAGCATCCCCACAGACTGAATTAGCGATATGGCATTTGGTTCGGAAACAGGATTTAAATACCCAATTAATTAATACAATAATAAATTTCAAAATAAAAAAGTTTCCTGATTTCAACTCTTACTAGCTAATTAAGAAAGTATTTTCTGTGATATTATAATTTTTAAGAAGTTAGTAAATAATTCTTTGAAATACATTTGCTCTTATTTCCCACCTTGTGTAGTACCTCAAATATTGAGGTTTAGTTGGTTTGCCCTATCAGTACCCGGGGGTTCCTTTTTTACTGTACATAACTCCCCTCCTAGTGTATTGAACTTCTGAGATTTCATGCCTTTTAGAATATGGACATTTTTGAAGATTAACCTCGCTAAATGAACAGCATTAGTTAATAAGTATTTTAATAATGAAATTGAAAGAGTCTGGTACTAAAAGGATTGACCCACTGGAAAATATTATTGTTATAAAAAAGTTTTAATTACCAGGATATAGATTCAAGGCTTATAGACTGTTGTGCCTTGGATAGATCTCAATAATAACCTCTGCCAATTTTTTTTTCGTTATTTGATTCGCATATGCTAATTGAAAGACTTTTCCTAACCTGTTTTTTTGTTTATATTGACAAATGATTCAGTTTCAGATTTATAACATGTACTACATTTCATGAAAAGGATCTGGTAATAATAGGGATATGACATTGTGAATATTGCATATATGCAGTTCTCTGCATATATTTCAAGAGCATATAATATGCACGTGTGCATATATGCCAACCGAGAAATATGCACTTCTTGGTCAATTTTTAACTTGTAAATGTCTAGCCTATACAGTTTTCTTCTGGATTCCCTGCATAGAAAACGATTTTAACTGCGGACCCCAAGTAAATTTAATAATCACTAATTAGTAATTATGTATTAAAATTTAAAAAGTTTCTAGGTGGAATATTGAAAATACAAATGTATTAATAAATTTATATGATACTTGGTATTTAGTAAATAGTAGTAGTAATTGATCAATAAATAAATTCAATTATTTTAGAAAGTTGTACTACTGGAGAAATATGAAAACTAATAGCTCGTAGGTATACAATTTATTTAAGTAATTAAACACAATGGTTTCAATTTATCAATTAAAGACTTTGTGTCGTTGCTTATAGCTGGGGATCTTTTAAAGGGAACCGTTGTTCTAACGAGATGGTTTATGATTTTCGAGTCATGATTAATAATGACCGGATTGTGATATATGAATGTATCGGGTGTTCCACCTAGGGGTGACCGATAACAAAACGCTATAAAACCTGAACCAACAGAGATAGAACCATCTACTTTTCGTTATTTTTTCAGAAAATACTTCAAGTTTTTGACGTAGTAAAATAAAATGTCTTCCTATATATTTATTTAAGCACAGGCCTCAACATGACATGCGTCTGTTTCCAGGCATTTCTACAATCGCCGCTGGTACCCCATCATAACCTGCTGGCACATTTCTTCTAAATTGTCAATTGACTTACTATTAAAAAAGTCTAAAATTAAAACAGCTTTGCTATATTTTGTTTTCAAACGTTCTACATTAATTTCGCAGTAAATACAAAAACATGGGATAACACCTTAGTTTTACTGTAAGTTCCATTAAAACCTCCAATGTACTTACAATTACTTTCAAAACACAACTATATGCAGATTAACTTTTTTTTAAATTCCGTAATTAATTTGAGCATATTATATTGAATCATTTTTGGCATATAATATGCATTTTCCCAATATTTATTTTGGTTTATATATACAGAAATAGTCATATAATATGCTTCATATCGAGTCAAAAATTATGCATATTTTATGCTGCATATTGTCACATCCGTAGTGATAAACTTTACACTGTTTACCATCACGATCAAAGAATGAAGAATATGCTTAGATTTAAGTATTATAATAATTACTTCATAATGATAGATACAAATAAAATTTCTAACCATATACTGTATAATATTAATTCACAAACACTTGGTAGCTATCGAACAAATTATTGATGAACAGGTTTAAAACATGTTCTGTTTGATTTTACATTTTGTAACAATTTTCGATGGGAACGGAGTAAAACTAAATCATTTGACGATGTGGTATTTTGGAATAGGTTGAAACACTTAAAAGCCTTGATTCGACCACGTTATATTTTAATACCTTCGAAAGGTTTATATAATTATTATGTTCACTGTGGTCTCGATTTTCGACAGTCAGTTAGTGATATTTCAGTAGTTGTTGTGGTCACAGACCAGTAAAGTAGAAGATGTTCCAATACTGCGTGGACACCACTGCACAATAATTTGAGAGGAGAGAGACCGCGGGAAAATGAGAACCAATATGAGACGCTAGGTGCGTGATGTCACTCAAATTGGAAGTTATTAGGGGGGACTAATTCAAATATTACTCGTTTTCTATGATGTTCATTTTTGAGGGGAGACTTAACCAAAACTATTTTGAATTTAATGGACTATTTTAATCATAATTGCAGTAATGTAATATAGTTTCCATTTATTATATAATATAGTGAACATTTTCTATAATATACAATTTTTCCCACCCTTTCTTATTAACAGTAAAAAACATATATACTATACAGTATACATAATGATTTACCACACCAAATAAATTATTTTCACAGTAGGTTAATAAAAAAATTATTTTATTTCAAATGTATATTTATCGCATATATTATTGAACATCAATTAGCATCACTGATTAGTGAAAAATAGATAGGGATAAAAGAAAGCACTTGAATGATTAAGTTCCGAATTACCGGTCAGTTCCCCATCTTCGGTAATATAAGAAAAATGTTATTTTAATAATTATTTAATTTTAGTTGGTATCCATGTTAAAATAAAAATTAAATACCTAATTATTAAAGTATAGTTTTTTCTTATATGACCGAAGATGTGGAACTGACCGGTAATTCGATATTACCCTAGCTGTTATTATAAAACTAATAAATTTATAACACTATGAAGTTATAGGTACGCATTGATTGAAATAGTTTGAAGTATACACACAACTCTATAAGTTTAACGACTGTTGTAATTTCGAGAGCAATAATAACAGACAACCTTTTCTTCCCACACTCTGCAGCGGAATGTTTGGTTTTTGGCGTGAACAGTGAACAACAAAACAGAACAAGTTCAAATGAAAGAAAAATGAATTATGAGATTATATCTGAATATTTTGAAACAATAAAGGAATATGAACATTTACTATCACAAAAACATAATTTTCGCATAAGGAGATATCATAAAATATACCTAATAATAACATCAGAAATAAGGCAATAGCGAATGTAGTAAGAATGATTGAAACGTCACGCACTTACCATTGTGACGTGCCATCAGTCGCTAGATATTTAAAATGACTGTATTGGGACATCTTCTACTTTACTGGTCTGTGTTGTGGTAGGTATTTCAGTGTGTTTCGGCAAGGCCGCGCCCTGGTTTCGGTCCTGCTGCATTTAGTTTAATCGTAGCTTGTAGATATTTTTTCTATTAGTTTTGTTTTTCTTTCCGGTGGTAAATAATTATGTGTAATTTAAAAACTAATTGACTTGAGTTGCAGAAACCCCGTGATGTTTCCTGTGTTGTAGATAGTAGTTTCATCATGTGACGTAACAATCAGTACTTATCGTTATCTTACATGTGATTGTAACTTGCTGCATAGTTGACATAGCTTCAACTGTTTGCAGATTAATTGCTATGTTTTAAGTTCATCGTCTATGATGTTACTAATGATTTGAATTCATATAGCTATCATATATACTGTAGCATTTTTTGAACAACTTTTAAAGTACAATAAATTAATATTTCAAAATTGAAGTGTTCAACTCTATATTAATACTAAAAAGATAGCACCCAGGGGCTATATCCTGAAACTGTGGTGAATGGAAGAGAAGGGGGGTAGCGTCCCTTTGGCTCCGAACTGTTGTAATTTGGATTATGTATTGTCTTTTTATATTTTTATCATGTTTATCATTTTTTTAACGCTTCTTGCAGTTTTGAAGGATAGCGCTAGTGTTATGCTCTTCAATTACGGTGTCTTCTATTTTTGTGTTAGGTGGGCTCTTATGCTTCATTACTATCACCTCTTCCTTTTCCTCTTCAGTCCGTGAGTCCAGCCACCGGTGCTTGTGTCCCTTTTCTTCACATTCCTTGGTAAGTGACTGTATTCACGGAGTAGCTATTTTGCATCCATGAGCTTGTCACCGACGGTGGTAGGTGACTTTGTTCACTTTCCTTTCTGACTGCTTCTTCCAGTCCCTTGTATTTAATTTCCTTTTGACGTCAGCGATATATATAGCCTTTGGTTGAATTTGTTCCGAAGCAGACGTTAAACACCTTCTAAATTAATAATTAAAAAAAAATAATAATAAAGTATTGTTTATTTTTTTATTCAAACCATTTAAAAATGTCTGACCGTGATTATTTCGTGTAAAAAAAAAACAATAAATATTCCGGTTCTCCATGAAATATAAGCCCTGAGTAGGTAATTTGCCTTTTGATTTGTAGGGTTTTTATTTTTCTGAATGGCTTATTTTGAGTTTCTATGGTTTTTGATTTTTTTATCCGTCTTTTGGGAGTTTCTGACTCAGAGTTCTTAACAATTACGAATTAATCAATTTGATAATTTTTCACTACTCTAGTTTGAATAGATTACCTGTAGGATGTGTCGATTACAAGTTTAAAACCTACCATCCTTTATGTTTACCTTTACAGTTTACAATATCAGAATCAACAGAATTGTTAGTTTGTTCCTCTATAGCCTTTTTCCGAAAATGTACAACAAGTCTATGAAGAGACGAGAAGGAAATAAACCTATTTCAAAATCCTCAAACTCTCCCGTACCTGATCTCGGAATAAAGAATATCTCTAGGATCACAAAAGACAAGAGGATACGTGAAATATATAAAACCATCAAAGAATTGATCGGGAAGACTTTGTGAGTATGAAACATTTGTGTTATACATAATTAAGACATCATTGAAACGAAATCCATAATGTGAAGCTGTCTGTGGTGGATGGGGACGGCGTCCCTCGATTCCTAATATAAAGCCCCTATTACACGTACCACAATCTTCCAACGGCCAATCTGGCCTGCGGCACCTTAGGTAAATTTTGGATGACGGCCTAGAGCTATTACACGTAGGTACTTGAACGACTGTAGGAAGCCGGTTCAGTATGGCTCTGATTAATCTTTAAATTCAAATATTTATCTTTGAATATAGCAACTCTGTCAATGCGATGAGCGATTACACGCTACGGCCTCGGCTGGCGTACGGCGCCCTTACATCGGATTATAACGAAAGTTCATCCGTCCGGCCGTGGGTGAGTGTTAACCTACGGCGGATTATCTTAGGTATTACATGCTCATTGCTCATGTTTGGACGTATGCTAGCGCCGTACGCCAAATTGGCAGTAGGAAGCCGGTATGTGTAATAGGACTTTCTCTCTTAAAAGGGAATAGATTTTCTTTTTCCATGTTTTTTGATATATCTTTACAATAAATTTTTAAGAGTTATGGCTCTTCAACTTCGATGTCATTGATTTTTGATAGGATAGGCTTGAGATCATTTATTATCTCTTCATTTTCCTCTTTCTTCTTTGAATATATTTACTGATGTTTGTCCCCCTTAGTCATCCAAAAGCTATGTCTCCGAATGGAGATGTCAGTTATATGAACTTTTCATATAACCCTTTTGATGTCTGACAGTTTTTTCGAAGTCCCTTGTATTTAGTTTCTCAACTTCAGAGATAAATCTTTTGTATAGTTGCCAATTTTGGCCAATTTCATTTAAGGACACTGTGACACAGATCACTAAGTTTATAATTAATTAACTTCTAAACTCTTGGATATGAAAAGAAATCGAAGCAAACTTTGAACACCGGGGACGCTTAAAGACAGGGAGATATTACAACGCGATGATTAAATGACCTAATTTATCAGTTCTTTAATGCTGTTATGCTTTTATTTGGTGTGCAGTAATATCATTGATGTTGTTATTGCACAAAGTGCACAAGTGAATAGTAACAGAAAAACGTCCTATTTAATTACCCTTGTGAAACGTCCCCGTGCTAATGGTCATATAATCAAAAAATTAGAAGCAAAATGTCAGCTTAGCACTATGGGAGAAGGGGGTAGTGTCTTAATTAGGCCCTTGAGCCATAATAATTCAGGCCCCCGTTATAGGGGGCCTGAAGGTCACACGGTAATTCCTTTAGGTAGGCTCGATTTCTTCATTTACTACCACCTCTTCATTTTCCTCTTCCATCCGTGATTGCAGCCATTGGTGCTTGTGTTATCCCTTGGTAAGGGACTGCTTTCACGGAGTAGCTTTTCTGTATCCATGAGCTTGTCACAGACTGTTGGTAGGTGACTTTGTTCTAGTAGTCCCTTTACTTTCTGACTGCTTCTTCCAGTTCCTTGTATTTAATTTCCTTTTGACTACTGCGATATGTTCTTTGGTTCTGATTCAGACGTTAAATCTTTAATTAAATAAATTGCTTATGATAAGTTTATTATCATAAGTTATAGAACGTTTTAAAATTATCAATAAGACTAGGCCATAGACTTGTAGAGTGATTGAGCTCTTTTCTGCACTATTTTTAACTAAGTAATTGTGATTTTATATTTCCTCAGTTACAGAGGAACGTTTCCCGTGAATCTCAAAGCTCTGAATATCGATTTGTTGAAGGAAAACTACCAAGTGTCATGGAAGGCTGATGGACTGCGGATGTTCATGTTTATTGGTATATCAAAATAATATTGTTATAGCTATTAAGAAAGATCTCTTTTAGTCAAAAAATCGATTTGCAATCTTGTATTTCTCTGAAAAAATTCCTAGTCCAACATGTTACTAATTTAATATTTCCAAAAGAAAACTTTACTTATTGTGATGTCAGCAGATATTTTAAATTGGTCTGGGTATACGATGACAAATTTGTAATGATTGAAAAGAATGGAAAATTAGAAAACTGATTTGTGAAAGTAACATAAAGCAGAGACTCTTTTCTTTGATATTAAAGTTGTAGAATTAAACTAATCTTTGATAATATTCAACACTTTTCTTAATAAATGGCATTTTATGTGTGAAACTATGAATAATATTATAGTTCATCTATAGTTATCAAATATATATTTTCCGATATTATGTCTTGTTGATAATGTTTCTCTTCCAGATGAATCATCTCGCGTGTACTTCATTTTTAATAACCGGGCCATCTACCAAGCACATCAGATGAGCTTTGGGAAGAAACACAACAATAGTTTGTTTGATGGCGTGAGTATGAAATAAGATAATTATTGTAGGGAATAATACTCAGTGGAATCAATAAATTAAAACTTAGGTTATGTTTGGTAATCAGACTTTTTAAAAGTTTAGATTGTTTTATTACTTATGTTGCGTCCACTTTCTTAGTACTACGAGTTTCAAATAATTGTGGCATTCCCTTGCTTAAAAACCAAAAGTATGTTGAAAAAAAACACCATTTTATACTTACTCAGGAGTTGATTACGAATATCATTGATGGAGTGGAAACTAAGGAATACTTGGTGTTCGATGCCATGGTGATCAACAATGTGAATGTATGCACCATGCCCTTCACCACGAGGTACCAGAAGATTCTCTCCGAACTGGTGGAGCCCTTTGAAAGAACTACAAGAGAACTCTCCTCTATAAAGGTCACTCGCAAACAGTTCTGGCCCTGTACTGGGGGCAACATCAGCTACCTCCTTAGTGATGAATTTAAGAAATCTCTCAACCACAATACTGATGGACTTATTTTTCAGCCAGCTGATAAGGTGAGAATCCATGGTACATGATATATATGCAATGATATATGATGATATATGGGGAATGATGATATGCTATGTGCGGAAACATGGTTTGATCCTAGTGACGTCAAATTAGGTAGCTGTGACTTGAGTTTTGCGACTTCATTTTATTATTAACTGTGCGTGTGAATGATTGAGTAGATTTGAGAATAACCTTTGTAGAAACAATTGCAAAATTATATAGTATGCTATCTGACCATCCCAATCAGATTCAAAATCTATTACTTCATATTAGTTATTTTCTACTTTCTAAGTAGTCATTCTATATTCATTTGAAGATAATTAATTTTCAGTTTTTTTAGAAGATTTGAAGCCTGAAATCAGAAAAAATGACTTTCATTCATTGCCTAAAAAATAAACTATTAATTACATTCGCATTTTGTGGAAGGTTATACTTTAGGCGGCATTTATTTATTTATCAACTTGTTATTCGCATAACTCAAAAAATATTGAACCGAATTGCCTGAAATTTAGTGGGACGATTGGCCAATGTTCAGGAACCTGCTGGTAGAATTTTGGAACCGACTCGGTCCAAGGTCAAGGTCATCTATAACTTAAAAAGTGTTCAATCATTTCGCATGAAACTTGGTTGGACGATTGGTCAATATCAACGAACCATTTGGTTAAATTTTGGGAGCGCTCCGGTCAAAGATCATGGTCAAGGTCACTTATATATAACTAAAGTACTATTGGATGGTCAAGGTCATTTATAAGTGGCGGCGAAGGTATGCGCTCTACCTAGTGCACGTAATCTAGTTACTAAATATTTTTACTCTTCTATTTCTTATTGTATATCTGATATTTATGAATATACTTCCTAAGGTGTTCTTTTCTTTCAGGTATATGTGTTTGGGGAGGCAAAGCAGACCTTCAAATGGAAACCAGAGCAATTAAATTCAATAGACTTTTTGGCCAAGATAATTCACAAGAACGACGGGTATGCATAATCATGTTGATGGACGGGAGAATGACAGATTTTTAAGATCTCTTATAATAGATCGTATGAATTTACAGTTAAAATGTACAGTGAAAGGAAAACGTCATCCAACTGTTGTAATTTGAATTGTTGCTAGCTATAGGTTTTTTAAATATTATTTTAACCTTGTTTGTAAACTATGTGAAGTTATTATCGCTACTTGAATTTTTATAGGATAACATTAAGTTTATGCTCTTCAACTAGAGGTCTTCATTTTTTTGTGTATAGGTAAACTCCTACATTTCCTTAACCATCACTTCTTCATTTTCCTCTTCAATTTGTTAGTAAATACACTGGTGCTTTTCCATTTTCGTCACCATACTTTGTGACGGTATCTACCAAATAACTTTCCTGGATCCATGAGCAAAACCACCGAATAATGGTAGAGGACTCTGTTGATGGAGTCACTATCCCTTCTGTCTGCTTCTTCATGTCCTTTGTTTTTAATTTTCTTTTGACGTCATTGTTATGACCTTTCATTCAGAATCCCCTATTAAATTAACTGCCCCCAGGGGTTCTATCCTGAAGCGGTCTGTGGTGAATGGAAGAGAAGGGGGGCGGCTTCCCTTGGGCCCCGAACTGTTGTAATTTGGATTATGGATTGTCTTTTTTCATTTTTACTATGTTAATCATGTTTTTAACGCTACTTGCAGTTTTAGAGGATAGCGCTAGGGTTATGCTCTTCAACTACGAGGTCTTAGATTTTGTGTTAGGTAGGCTCGTAGGCTTCATTTACTATCAACTCTTCATTTTCCTCTTCCATCCGTGAGTGCAGCCACCGGTACTTGTGTCCCTCTTCGTCACATTCCTTGGTAAGTGACTGCATTCACGGAGTAGCTTTTCTGCATCCATGAGCATTGTCACCGACGGTGGTAAGTGACTTTGTTCATGGAGCCACTTTCCTCTCTGACTGCTTCTACCAGTCCCTTGTATTTAATTTCCTTTTGACGTCAGCGATATGGCCTTTGGTTCCGAAGCAGACGTTAAACCCCTACTAAAATAAATATTAAATTAACTAGTTTCATGTATTGCAAGCACACCACCAAGACATAACTGATGCTTATCCTAATATTAGGTCACTCGAATGCAACCTCCATGTTGGTTCTTCTCCCCGCCCCTTTTCTGTTATCACCAAAGTAACTTCCTCGTTGTCTGCGCTTGACGGCAAGATAATAGAATGTTCGTACCGAATGGGAGAATTTGAGTTGCTAAGAGAGAGAACCGATAGGGGTCATCCTAACTCTCTTAAAACTGCCAAAGGTAACTATGCTGTTGTTAATCTAGAGGTGAAGCTAAATGCTATCTATCAAATTCAATGAATTAACTCTTAGGTTCTTTATATAGAGACTATGTATAAAACTTTCTAACCTTTTTTTGAACATCCAAATATCTGATTTCATATAAATTTAAAAATGATCATCTTAAATGAAAAATTTAGATGTTCAATAATAATTATTTAACTTTCAGTTAATTTCTTCTAAAAATAAAACCAAAATGGGTGTTAGAAATGTACTTATAATAATTAATTAGATATTTCACTATCCATTATAAACCGAGACGAAGACCAACTCAATACCAAGGGTACGAAATTGTTGTTGGTTATCATTTCACCCATAACTTCAGTACTGATTTGCTTGATGCTGATTTGCAAAGTCTCATTGCTGTTTTTTCATTCTACATGAAGTATTCGAATTATATTGATTGTCTATACCATGTGAATGGTATAGTCTGTCTTAAAAATTACCTCACTGATTTACCAATCGAACCCTTTCTCTGTTTCTGTTTTCAGATATATGGGAAAGTATTGAAAACCCTGTCACCAAGGAAAACTTACTAGATGTTCTAACCTGATGAACAAATGCTGTTGAAATCTATACTGCTTTTCTAAGATATCTTTTGGCCATTCACCCTGTATCATTGAGAAAACCAGATTTCATAGTAGCGAAATACGTTCGCTAGAAATAATCCAGATAAACATTTCTAGTTTTTATTATTCATTTATGTGTAACTTTATATTGTTTATTGAATTTGATTTAGAATTACTGGTTGTCACTTGGTACCGAAACTCGAAGAATAATATTCTATAAAAATATTTTTTTTCTTACAGGCATCCCCCGCTTTAGTTACCAAATCACGACTCAGTTTAGTTACCAAACGGTAACTAAAGCGAATAAAAGTAACAAGAAATTTATAATTGTCACTCCTTGATTATATATCTCATTTTCTATGAGTTATAGAAAAAAAATTTGTTTTAGAGTTATTAGAGTACTTCGTATATAAGCATATTAATAATAATAGGGTTGTGACAATATTCTTTTAGCATAAAAATATAATCTTGAGCATATTTTAATTAAAACATATTCTTTTTATTAAAACATATTCTTTTTATTAAAACATATTCTTTTTATTAAAACATATTCTTTTTATTAAAACATATTCTTTTTATTAAAACATATACTTTTTATTAAAAATTTATTCTTTTTATTAAAAATTTATTCTTTTTATTAAAAATTTATTCTTTTTATTAAAAATTTATTCTTTTTATTAAAAAGTAATAAAATTATATACATCCTTTTCAACAATATATTAAAAAATCATGAAACTAATATATTTCTCAGTTCAGAGATATTTTCTATATAACTGAAGAATATATATTTACAAAAAAAAAACAATAGAAAGTAAGTATATAGGTATTTTAGAAGACCGTTGCCGAACAATACATGCCAAAATTATTGGAACACACAACCCGAATTAAGGTTAATACCTGAAAAACCTGTTCATGGTTAGATATTGAAAAGTTTTATAAATTAATATTAGAAAATGCATTTTTATTTTATTCTTGCAACTTTTCAACGTTTCTTAGTTTAATTTAAAATTTACCCGATTTATAAACCCGATATTACTGTGACTGAACTTGGTCAGACTATATACTGATTGAATTCATGTGCCATATGATTCAAGTTAATAAAACTTATTTAAACTCTTCAAAGATTTCCATTGCACCGAAACAAGAGATTGGCATCCCAAATTATATTTATATATCTAATTGCAGCGCTTTTAATGAATTGAGCATAAAAAGCATAATATGAATATAAAACATATTTATACAACTGGAGTAAATTGAAACAAACTTAAATCAGAGCTAGAAAATGTCTTTATAAATTCATTTTCAGTTTCCTTAACTTTTCCAGATGTAAGAGAGGTAATTTCAGAAACAATTGAGAACCCAGTATTCTTCTGCAATACAAACATTAATTTATCCAAATAGGATTGGTCGTAAATATTCTGAAGGTTAGATTTTATTTTTTGATCAAATCAACTGCTGTTTCAAAAGAGAAACCTCATGTTTCAGCTTTTTATAGTTTAGGAAAGCATTAAAGTTGTTTGCTATAAATGATAAACTGAGTTTTAATTCAAATTATTTAAGAGCTCTTTACATTCTACAATACTGTGTGCCTCAGTTTCATCAAGTTCAATTACCACATTCGAAACTTTATCTAAGTGGATAGAATAGTACAAGGTTGCATCTAACCATGTGCCCCATCTAGTTACAACTGGTGAAGGCGGAAGAGGTATGCCAGAGCACATGTCTTTAAACTTTTCCACTCGTTTGGGTGCTTTAAGGAATATATTTTTTGCTGAACTAATCAGCCGATTTACCTCTGGTTAGTTGGAGCGTACCAATTCAGCAACCCTGTGTAATCCATGAGCTAGGCACGTTATGTGCACCATTATAGGAAATACAACTCTTAGTCCCTGCATTGCTTTGCTCATATATGGTGCAGCATCGGTTGTTACTATTAAAATATTCTCATAAAGAATTTGATTTGGCCAGATTATTTTGAGGGAATCATTAAAGAAGGCTGCTATTGTCGAATGATTTGCAGATTTTAGCTGAGCTACATTTCCCAGATAACAGTTCATGCGTTCTTCTTCTTCCAAATTTCCAAAAATGAAGCAGGATATGTATCTATTCTCGACGTTGCTTGTTTCGTCTATGGAAACCCACAGCTTTTTTCCAGCCACATTTTTTCGAAGCAAATTAATAGTTTCATTATAAAGCTCCTCTACACAATACTTTCGAGGAGTAGGTTGATCAGGCACCTTATAGCCGGTGTATTTCTCCAAAAAAGACAAAAATGACCCTTTACTTAATTTATTAAGTGCGATATCAGAGGACAATAATGCTTTGCACAAATCCTTATTGAAGGAATTTATTTCCCGTGGTGGTGACTGTTGCTGGTCCAGGCCACCGTCCTCTTCAGGTGACAGACCATTAACTTGCTGCTTCACCTTATTTGTTCTGTGTTTCTTTGTGTTTAAATGCTGATTAATAGTCAATTTCATCAAAGCAGGAATCTGAAAAGATTATAAAAAAATAGGTTAACTTAGAATTTTAAAACAAATAAGACTTAGTTTTTTGTGTAGGGTAAAGCCTTAACTGCCGAATAAATGCATTTTTCGAACCGTGACATAAGAAGTGATCTTTATGAAAAAGAATCAAAGCACTAATCGAATAATCTCAAACTAAGGTTCAAAGTTAGTAGAATAGAAAAGTTTAACAGTTTAATATTTGCTTACCTGTATATTACAAAACTTGCAGCGTATTTCCCCATCAACATCTTCCAAAAAACTATATTCTGACAGTAGTTTTGTTCGAAGTTCATTTTTGTCCACTTTAGGCATGTTTTCTTCTTTTGATAATGTGCTACAAATGAATTCTTGTTAAATCATTAATCTTAATTCGGCTTGCCTGTTCCAATAATTTTAGTATTTAATGTTGAGCAACAGTCTTCTAAAATACCTAGATATCTTGCTTTCCATTGTTTTTTGAAGATATTTATTTGTTAGTTGAATCTAGATTGGTTATATGGAGTATTTTTTAATAAAAAAATATATTAGTTTCATAATTTCATTAAAAAATATTATTTTCTAATAAAAAGAACATTGTCTAATAAAAAGAATATATTTTCTAATAAAAAGAATATATTTTCTAATAAAAAGAATATTTTCTAATAAAAAGAATAATTTCTAATAAAGAGAATATTCTTTTTATATTAGGAATATGCTTTATTTCAAATATGCTCAAGATTATATTTTTATGCTAAAAGAAAATTGTCACAACCCTAGTAATTAATAGATACTTAGACTTCTATAGTTATTGTGCTACCTACATTTAACAAACCGTAATTTTAAGCTCTATGGAATATTTTTGGTGGTAAGGTACTAAGCTCCAAGTTATTGTTTGGTTCTACAATTTCGGACACGTCAGAAAAGAAAATATTAAAATTATCATTTAACTTCTATTCTAATTGAATTGAAATAAAAGTTAAATGATGATTATTATAAAAAGATTTTCACGTGTTCGAAAATATGGAACCGTGCAATAACACGGAACTATCCCTAAAGTAGGACATGTTGAATTTCTGAACCAATTGCTTCTAATAACCTCATCTGGATTATAATTTTGATGTTGTTTTAGTTACCGTGAAATAATCACAAAAATTTGTCTCCGTTTTCTATGTCTACGAACGGTTCACGAGCAAGTGAGTTGTACTTAAAGCGAAGCCTGCCCATGCATGCTTCATACACTTATTCTTGACTGCAGGCTACATGCATACAATATGAATGCATTTTTTTGTATTCCATGCTGCATATTCTATTTGTCACCATCTCTTAGAATGCTCTAGAATTCCTCCAAAATGGTAGATGACGTCACAAGGGTGCTTGATTTAGGGGAGGTGTACGTACATTATATACTTAGTCAGTGTGTCGAGTCGTGTGTTAAAGACTAAAGGCCTTGTTACATGGTGCGAGTTACTGTCGTGACAGTGGGCAGCAACTGTCCCACTGTACTCTCATGCCAGTAACCCCATGTTCATAACATTGAATTTCCATAACAGTTACTCGACTGATGTGGTCACACTGTGCGAGTAGCTGCACTACAGTAACTGGCTAGGCCAACTCGCACGTTTACTCGTACCGTGTAACGAGGCCTTAACACTCTTGTGCGAGTGTATGGTTCCTACTGAGGCTCACTTCTTTGGACTGTGATTTTTAAAATCGTATTAGTTGGTATCTAAATCAGCTGATATTTTTAAAATGAAAACTTTTAATGATTTCACTTCCTCTTAGAATTTTCAGTGCTTAGGTAGGATATATGTAGGATTAAACTTAATTAAGATGCTTAAATTTAGAACTACTTCATTCGAAAGATCTAAGCGGATGATTGAAGAATTAGTGTTTGATGGAGAAGATGTGAAATGCAAATTTTGCAAAATTAAGGTAATTGTAGCGCTAATATTTACGATTTTATATACGTATATGTATATTCATTGCTGTGGTGTATTAAATTATGAACCAGAAATATCACTGGCACTCTATAGCTTCCAGGATGCGGCAGGTTTTTTTTTTATATTTCACAAACTCTTCTTTTCAGTTATCCAGTAAGAAGATATTTTCTGTGAAGCAACACATCGCAACCAAGAGGCATGGAAAGAAAAGAGAGGAGACCGAAGGTGAAGACCTACACGAAGGTGAAGGAATTGAATCCGTATCTATCGTTGAGCAAAATGACCTAGCTCATGAAAATACAAATGAGTTAAGCTGTAGCGCCAAGGAATTCCACAAAGATGTGTGTCACACGATAATTTCCGCAGATATACAACTCAACAAATTATCAAACGAACTGTACAGGGTGGCGCAAAAAAACGGAAACCCATTTTCAAACTAGTTTATTTTACAAACTATCAAACCTAGAAATTTTCTAAAAACACAATTTTATTTGTTTACTTTTTCTGCATCTATAGTAATAATTAATATTATTAATTAATAATAATTAAACCTGCTACAGTGAATTCATAAAAGGTAAATAAAACGGGCTTGCGCGAGGACGAAAAACACCAAAAGTTCATAATTGGTATAATTTATTTCCATATGGTAATAGTAAAACCAAATCCTACTATTTTTCATTCAATTAAAGTTTTGGTTATTGACTCTTTCATTCATGGAAATACATCTTCATCACCAATCACGATATCTTCTACACAATGTGCATTTCTTTGCAGAAACCATTTTGCAAAATTTAGACGGTGTGGTAAATCAGTTCTAAGAGTTCGAGCCTTACATGCTTCTTGAAAGGATGATGCTTCACATCGTGTTTATTAATTCGGTAAAATGTCTCTTAAATGATATCTAATCCTTACTTTCTGATTGATATTTTTGGGTTCCCAATAAATTGTTCATGAAAAAGATTAATTTTTTATGTGTTCATTCTTTTCTCCTGCGACATGATCCCTTTTGTTCAAATTTAAAGTGGTTTCTTCAGTTTTGAACTTATTAACATTTGTCAATATGGTTTTATAGTTGGTGGAAATCTTTCCAGAAAGCGTTGTTCAAAATGAAGTTAAACCTGTATAAAGCTTCCAGTGTTTAAAAAAATTTGTCACAACAAAAACTCTTTGTTTTTTTGAAAGCTGCAATTTATTCTTTCTCCCATAATACATTATATACTTTGTCAGTGTGTCGAGTCGTGTGTTAAAGACTAAAGGCCTTGTTACACGGTGCGAGTGTAACTTTATCTCAAAAACCATCTTTCAAATGGTAATTCATTTTTTAATTTATCTTATTTGTTACAAAATATATTCGTACATTTCGTCCTCGCGCAAGCCCTTTTTATTTACCTTTTTTTAATTCGTTGCAAGATGTTTAATTTGTGTCGTAACTCTTATTAGATTATCACGATAGATGCAGAATTAGTAAACGAATAAAAGTGTGTTTTAGAAAATTTCTAGGTTTGATAGTTTGTAAAATAAACTAGTTTGAAAATAGGTTTCCTTTTTTTTGCGCTACCCTGTATAGAAGCTTTAGAAAGAAATATACTGGATTTAACGTCCCTGACCAAACAATGCTGAGGAAATATTATGTAGCTAAACTCTACTGGTCAAAGATAAAAAAGATGCATAAAAAGGCTGCTAACCTAACCTATCCTTACGAAACCACAGATGTCGAGCAAAGAGTTGTAGCTTGTTTCGTTTTTGGCATAATTGTAGTGACAGAAGAACACTAAAAAAGTTATCTGCTAAATGTGTGGCGATAGGGTGCATCATTCAACCATAGCCGCATTTTTGCAGACTCCATTAAGTTGCTATGGCCTGAAGATGTACTCTACGGTAATGTTCTTTTGGTAACTACGGATGCTGCTTCCTATATGTTAAAGGCTATATGCTCGGCCGCCAATTTATCTTCCCGAACATGTTACACGTTACATGTTTAGCACATTGGTTGCATAGAGTGGCTGAAACTATTCGTAAGTAAGTACCCAATGGTTGATTGGGCAGGTAAAAGTATATTCCTGAAGGCACCCATAAGAGTCGAGACTTAGAAGGATATAACTGGTAACTTGGCTCTTTCTCCGTCTCCTGTTGTTACTCGCTGGGGAACCTGGTTGGAGGCTGTTAAATTTTATGCTGCCAATTTAGAACCTTTCACCAATGTGGTGTCTACATTTGAAGAAACTAATTCGAAAGTGACATCCGAATGCCAAGAGCTTTTAAGTGACTATCAAATATTATGTATTGATGTTCGCCTTCTTTCGGACAACTTCAACAATATCAGTATCATTGAAAAATTGGGAAAGGGAGGATTTGCACTTTCTCAAGCACTGCAATTAGTGGATGATGTGATGGAAAAATTAAATGGACAATATGACAAGACATTTGCAGAAAAAATAGACAGTGTTCTACTGAGAAATAAAGGATACTCCAGTTTGAAAATGATAAATAATATCCTGTCAGGCAATGAGGTTGCAAAAAAAGAATATGTAAGACAACTAACTCCATCGAATTTAGCAGCATTCACGCATGCGCCAGTAGTATCATGCGATGTATGTAGAGAGAGTGTTCTGAATATACAAACCGGTATTAGCTGCAAATAAGAGGAGTTTCAATTTTGAAAATCTAAAGTACAAACTGGTCATAAAATGCAGTGCTATTGAGGTATAAGTTATTTGTTTTTTGCTGTTATGTTATTGTTATTTGAGTTTTACTTAGTTTTCATCTGCATGTTTACGGTACTATTTAAATTTATTTTTGTTAGTAACTATTTAGTATACTTTGGTAAGGTACTACAAATTAGAGGTTTTCCTTTGTTACAGAGAATTTTTTTATATGTATCAATAAATTAAATAATTGTTTTATGTAACATAACGTTTTCCACTCCAAAACTTCTAGACCTATAAATATTTCATAAAAAAAAACAATTTAGATATTTATTATCTGAGTATTTTTATATAGTTCTACCAAACAATGTACTTACACAGTACATGCAAAGTACATGCAAATAAAATGGTGAAAAAAGTGGATAACTAACCTAAATGTAAATACAAAATGCATGCAATAAAGCTTTAATAGCATGTTTCAGAGCTTAAGTGCATGCTTTCAAGGCATACGTGCATGCATGCTTTCAAGACATTCGTGGATGACTTCCAGAGCATACGTGCATTCTTTCAAGGCATACGTGCATGATTCTCAGAGCATACGTAAATGTCTTTTAGAGAATAAGTGCATTGCTTTTATGGCATGTTTTTTTAGTCACAACCCTATTAGTGAGTTTACAATGCCTTTCTTCAGCTTCATTTTTAGAGTTTAGTACTTTTGGAGTTAACAGAGTATCAAAATATTTGAGAATGCTTCTAACATATGAAAATGTATTTAATTAAGGTAAAGCATATGCTTTTGAGATTAAAATATATGCAGTTAAGGTAGAGCATATGCATTTGAAAGGATGGCAATATACGCAGTAGGGTGGGCCAAAAAATAAGGTTTTGAATATTACTTATGGAATAGTGATATAAATTGATATGATAAGTAAAGGTACTTATACTGAAATTTGAGTGAATTCTGACATGATTAACAGTTGCCCCCAAGAGATTCAAATATCAGAAAAGTAACATTTTTGGTGATTTTTCTACATTTTGCTAAAAAACTAATAAACTCTGATTTATTATCATTAAGAATAGGAAGATAGCTTGAGAAGAGCTTATTTTGGTGTTTGTCCCGGAAAATCAGACAGGTACGACAATGTTCACAGTTGCCCCCACCCCTCCAAATTGTTCGAGTTTAGGCACCGCTAGAGACTAGTTAGTTTAGTGCTCCACACTTATGGAGGTCTGGTGTTCAATGAAGAATATAATAAGGAAATTTATACACAAGAAATTGAGCAAAAACATTAATTAATAATTAATAAACCAACATTTAAATATTTGGGACACTTGGTAACTCAAAAAAGTTGACAAAGCAAATTGCATGGTTATTATCCAATTGCTGAAATCAGAGTAAATTCGAAATTTTTGCTATACGAAAATATTGATAAATGCTTTTATAAAATGAAATCAATACAATTCACCAAGATATTTTGAGAATTAAATCACTTCTATCTTATCACAATAACAGCATGATTGCTCTAGAAGCCAAATTTTAAGAGAAATATTGTAATAGTAATATATTTTACAAAAAAAGGGCTCGGGGCAACTCAAACGTATCAAAATTTAATCTGTAATTTTGCAAGTTGTGTTTTTTCATAACGTGCCAACTAATTTTACCTATTCCACAGAAAAAAAACAAAATTGAATATTTCAAAATTAATGGGGAAATATAATTTTGTACAAAATTTCAAATGATTTTGGGCAACTCAAAAATATCGAGAAATGGCCTGGAAATTGGCATGCAATGTTCTTTTATAACGTATCAACTTATTATAGCTCTTCCATATGAAGATTCTGAAGTTTGTCCGGAACCCCTATTTTTTGGTCCACCCTAATATGCACTTTACAGCTTTGAATATCTGGTGGGAAGGAGAATAAAGGCTAAACATCCTATAATTTATTTGGTATTTACCTTTAGCTGTACTACAGGTTAGTTATCCTAATGATCTTACATATTTTTAACCTGCCCACAACTGGAAGATATAAGACTAGAATTGTTCGAAAACCCGTATCTTGAGATGGAAATTTAATTGAATTTTAGAACAGGCTTTTTTTATTTCGCAGAAGATATGAGATTTAATTGATATTGTGTTGAGACATTTTTTCTTGTACTGACCACAAAATGGATATTTCTGACGGGGTCCTTTCTCTATCTTAGCAATTATTATTATTATTACTACTGATCTCGTAATCCTACGTTATGTTTTTAATCAAATATTGCTTCAATTTGTTGTTCGATGATACAAAAAACTAGGACGCCATCAATCTTGTATAATAACACCTACTATAATATAAAAGAGTAGGTTATTAATAGACTATAGTCTTACAGGTTATTCACTTTATTTTCCAATATTTGAATTGCATTTGACGATCAACATATATTTCAAATTTGTGACAGTAAAAGTTATTCTATTGCGAGTTAGCACCGATTTGTACTGGTAGAATCAAGGTATATCAACTACAAGGTAGAGTATTGCGCAGGTTCATATCAAGATGATCACAGTTTTGTTGTGAAAGACGCTGGCCCGGGTTAATTATATTTACATAGAAACAAGGTATGTTATTTGTTCTTTTTAGAATCGAAAGCTTAACTTCTTTTTGTAAGTTAATGTATCTTGGGTAGAATATACTCTCAACTTCACACGGACCTAGAGGGGCGTACTTGCGACACTGAAACTCTGAAGATGTGAAATCACATCAGAGTAGTTCACATCAGGGTTACAAGTCAAAACAGAATTCACAGATTGTATAATATTATAGACTATATTTTTACACAGTAAGAACTGGAATTTCTTGATATATATAATAGCAGATGTTTTTCAGATTTGCCTGTATTTTGTTCATTTAATTTTGTGCAATGATGCCGGAGACTGGTATAGCCCTCTGGTTTCAAAATAGTAGACGACATATATGTACTTAATGATGATAGGCAAATGTATATTGATAAAAGTTTATTTATAAATTTGATTTGCATAAGTATTATTATGCATGTTTATAAATGTATATTACTATATATTCATGTAACAGCATATTGCTAAACTATATACTTGTTGATAAATGCATTGCACATTTCTAAATCCTATTCGAATCTCATAACTTATAAGCATTAGCATATGTGTTTTTAAAATGCGTATGCAAAATACGCAAAGTCACATGTTACAACACTACTTATGATAATCCTAAATCTTAGTTATAATATTATTTAATAAACTTATTTTTCCTGAGTTTCTGTTGAGTACCTTGCATCATGTTTCACAATATTTCATGAAGTTCTAAAAAACTGAAAAATAGGTAGGTAGGTTTATGTTAAATATTAAAAACTCTTCAGTGGTGACTAGATATCATTGTGGTAATTGCCAAACAATTTCTACAATCATATGAACGGCAAGAAATTATAATTGATTATCAGCATAAGACCTTATTCTAAGAAAATATAAACTTATCTTAATGAACACAAATTCATTTCGCTGTATTTAGAGTATTGAAAGGCTTTATTTGACATATTATTAGTGAATTGTATTATATGTTGCCTATACTATCAATTACCTTTATATATCTGAGAAAATAGTACTCTAAAGATTAAGAATACCTACTAGACTTAACTATGAAGTAAGCACAGACTAATTTCATATCCTCAGGAAGCACAAATTCTACATTAATATTCTGCACAGATTCTAAATTTAGAACTATTAGGAAAATAGAGAAACATTCCAAGTTTCTTCCTAGCCACAATTGGTCCTGTAAGTTGTCTGTGGAAGGTGAAAGATTAGGGATAACGTTACTTGGAGCAAGATCTGTTGCAGTTTATATTATCTTTTATCATGCTCATAATTTCAATTGTTTTTTAGAAGATAGCACTCTGATTACTTTCTTCACCTACGAAATCATATATTTTGGTTAGGTAATCTTCGTTTACTATCATAGCTTCATTTTGCTTTTCATTCATGAGTGCAAGTAATGTGAACATTATCCAAATGGTATAATGGGTAACTCTTCTGTTCTGCTACTTCTTCAAACTCTATTGTAATTCTTTTCGTTTTGACGTGAACGGTAGAAATCTGAATGTTTAAAGTAGAATTCAAATCCACTTACATTAAAAAGTGGCTTAACGCTTAGGATTAATGAATAAAGTTGATGGGACGCTCCGAAGAGACAGCACTCAGGCCATCAAATGGGCCTATATTTACTAAATCCTGACCTTAAACTAATCCCAGTCAGGTGACTCAAGACTGGCCAGTAACCACTCGTTCACACAGCTCATATTTGCGGAACTCGAACGTACTATCTAACTGACGTGAAGCAAACGCTCATACCAATTTGCTACCGAGTTGCATTTAACGCTTAGGATAGTCTTTCAACTTCAATATATTTCTTCCTGGTATATTGTTTCTTCTCTTCCCCATACATGTACTGCCTCATAACAGCTGACTTGGCACTCAAACAGTGCGACTGAGGGCCATGGAAGGGGTACAGTTCAGTGTAGGTCTGAGGGGTCACATCTGTGTGTAGTTTCTCACACAGTTGACACCAGGAAATTTTATTGTAGGATGGCGGTTTGTGCTCCTTGTAGAAGCAAAGACTTTCGTAATCCTCCTTCCAACTAATAAGAAAAGACAGAGTTAATAGTTAGTCTTAAGGAATGTTCCTATGGAAGTGAAGGATTTAATATCCATCTTATAAAGACCCAGAGTAACTTTTTAAGACTTTATATTATAACATTATTATTTGGACACATTTTAGAAATTATGCATCTTGGTATAATGAAAACAAGGATTAATTAAGGTTTATAAAAATGAATAAATAATCACATATACCTCTATATGGCGTTGGAACAGATTTATATCTAAATAAAATGAATACAAACATGACAAACTCACGTACGAATTTTTATGTTCTCACTCCAAGAAGGTTTATAAAAATCGAATAATTCAATATCTATTATTAATGTTTTCAAATAAGTGTATTCACAATTCAGCTAAAGATTAAAACAAAGTTGCACTGAATCTTTAACCATTCCATCAGAATTCATGTAAGTACATCTGACAGACAGTACTTAACAAGAATTTAGATTCGGCGAATTTCTAAGTTCATGTTGACCGATATCGCAGACTGATCAAACTTTACTGGTGTACAGTAAAAGTAATCTAACCTGAAGTATTCGTTGTATGCAGTATCGTTCTTGTCCAGGTATATAAGATAGTCTGCCAACTCTTTCACATTCTTGAAATCTAAGGCATCAATGTAAGACTTGGGTGGAGCCATGGTGTCATAAGGGCCTATTCCGTACACTACTGGTAACATGTCATACCTAGGTACAGGCAATACATTATTCAAAAAGGTAGGAATGTTGTATTTGGAAACATAATTTAAAATCGGTTTTAACTAAAGAAATTAACTCCTACACAAAATTAGTGCGATTTAAAGTAAGGAAGTTCTAAGCTATGTATATTTCTTCAGTTTAGATGTAAAGTTGAATGTATTTTCAACGTACTGGGCTGCTCTGAAGAATTTTTCAGTGACGTAGTTTTTGCACAGAGAGTTTTCAAACGAGAAGTAGAATTTGTAGATACTCTCTACCTTCCGAAAACAACTCTCTGGATTCATGAATTTTATTTTCCTACATTTATACGGTCCACAAGTTCCAAAGATGTCCACATCTATGTATTCTTTTAGTTTCTCCACCACACTGAACAGTAGGACTCAAATTATTAATCTCGTCTAAAAGCTAATATTCCATAGATAAAATATATTCACACTGCAAGAAAATGTTACCTTTCGCGAAAACTTTTAGTTCTACAATGCGATGCAAACCATACCGCCATTTTTGATTTGCCTGCGGCGTGATTTATCTTCTCAACGTTTCTCACTGGATTTTTCTTTTTGACGATATGGCCGTACCTGAATTTTTTTAGCTATATATTATAATATTCCAAAAAGTAGACAAGTTGATTAAATGAATTATCATACAAACAAACAAATAAGTACAGACTATCAAAATATTAATCTCTGATATTCATTCTATCTTCTGCATACTGGCATCATAGGGATATTCTAAGGTTAAGTGATTGGTTACTGGTTAGTCAAATTACAGCTTCTACATTTACTTACGGATTGTATATATCCGAATGTTCAGAGAACGACATTGTGTAGTTGAATATGTTTCCATAAGGCCAAAGGTTCAGAAGCACGTAATCTTGAGACTCCATCATGAAATAAACCATTCTGGTGTGTGGAGATCTGAGGGAATGTGGGATATTGCTTACACTGAGGAAAAAACACACAAAAAATTCACAAAGCTCTTGCAATTGGCCCTGCTGGGTTTACAGCACTGCATTGATTAGAAATAAGTGGAATGAAGGTCAATGGTGACGTCAAGTTTCATTTTAGTGAAAATTGATTATCTTTGAATCAACCATCAGTGGTTTTTTATTCGCTTGTAATTGGATTGATGACAAATCTTCTCACCAACTAAACAGCTCTGCTGGTTGATTCTAATAAAATTGAGCAACGTAGCAATTTGCTCAAAATTATGTGAAATATTAGATTTTTTGAGCAAAATGAGTTATTCCTTCCTATTAATGCCAGTTACACCCTGCAATACCAGTTTCTCACAGCAGTATCAGATCAATTATCTGCCATAGCAGTCCTTCCCTGCAATATCAGTCCTTCCCTGCAATATCAGTCATTCCCTGCAATATCAGTCATTCCCTGCAATATCAGTCATTCCCTGCAATATCAGTCATTCCCTGCAATATCAGTCCTTCCCTACAATATCAGTCCTTCCCTACAATATCAGTCCTTCCCTACAATATCAGTCATTCCCTGCAATATCAGTCATTCCCTGCAATATCAGTCATTCCCTGCAATATCAGTCATTCCCTGCAATATCAGTCATTCCCTGCAATATCAGTCATTCCCTGCAATATCAGTCATTCCCTGCAATATCAGTCATTCCCTGCAATATCAGTCAATCCCTGCAATATCAGTCATTCCCTGCAATATCAGTCATTCCTCTCCGCTTACATTTTTCTTGGCAATAAAGTGTTGACTGATCGCTGGTGCCAGACGATAGCATCTGCGTCCCTCGGTTTCACCAGACTCCTGTTGTGGGTGGCGAAGCAGTTTGAGAAGGGACAGCCTGCTCTGATGAATGGCTCTCTACCTTCTCCGAAGAAGAACTCATTATTCTCTATAAACTGAAAAAAAGAAGAAGCCATTGAGAAGAAGAAGTCCGAAGAAGAACTCATTATTCTCTATAAACTGAAAAGAAGAAGAAGCCATTGAGAAGAAGAAGTCATTAAGAAGAAGAAGCCATTGAGAAGAAGAAGTCCGAAGAAGAACTCATTATTCTCTATAAACTGAAAAAATAAAAGTAGATTATTTAAGATCCCCGTTTGTCAATTAAGGATTTCAATATCAGCTTACATCATTGTAGTATAGGATTGTTTTTGGCCCTTCGGTACTTCTATTTGGGATCGTTAAATTCGTCCACCTCCTGAAAATGAATAAAGAAACACATCAAATATTAAATAAATCAACACCCTAAACAATTTAAATTTTGCAAAAAAACATTGATTAACTGTGTGATAAAGAATCCCACTTTGTAAACACTTTTATATTTACAATGAATGATCATGGTGTCGTATAATGAAGTATATGAAGAACTATATTCATATATCATGTTCAACTAAAGCCTCACTGAAGCATTGCAATGTTACCACCTAATTCATTTTTTATTTAGACTCTCCATCTCGTTTACCTAAAATTTAATCGTTCATATTATGATTTTTTCACTTCATTTCATCTTTCCTCCCGTATTTTCTCTGACTCACTTCACATATTTAGCTTTTGCCATCGTGTCGTCATACTGAAGTACCTTTTGGTATACCGAAGACTCCCGTACGCTACCCTTGGGGGCAGGTCTTTCTTTCCACCGCAACACTCCGCCCTAGAGTAAAAAACTTCATCAGATGAACATCACAACACAAAATATAACAGTTACTTAGGAAACCAGATAGATCTGGTGGAACCTCGCAGTACTCGAAATGTGGGCGTTAACAACATGAATCAATATGAACTTTAGAAATTTCTGATTGACTTATCATTACTTATGTTAAAACTCTTTTCCTGAACTATGAACCTAACGAAGTATTCGAGTACTGAGACGTTCTCTTAATGATGTGAAAATAATTGAATAAGTGAAGAGAAAAGTTGTGAGACAGTTCCTATAATTTATAAAGCTAATTTATATGCACTATATTATATTTAAATCTTAACACTCACCACTTCAAAGGGAACCTCTGCGTCACTCAAAGCCATCTCTCTGCAAGGGAAATATTTACACTCTAGACTTCTAGTTAGCACAGAATGGAATATTGTAATAGAAGACTGCTTTATCCTAATCCAAAGCCAATAGAATATTGAAGAGTGCTTAGACTATTCTATTGGCTTTGGATAAGGATGTCATTTGGGGTAACTTTTATATATTAAATAATGTAAGAATTATGGAAATTTCAGTCATAAACGGTTTTGAATCCAGCGGTTTTCTCTTTAAACTTTTGCAACAAATTTATGCAGCCGAACCTTTGTTGGGAATCAGTTTCTTTTCAAACAATTACTTTATGTTATTGAAATGTTAGTTTCGGTACGTTAATGATAGATCATATTCTTACCAATAATTAATGTAAACGAACAGAAGTAAAATGAAGACTGTCACGGGATACAGCATTTTGGTTATAGCACCTACTAAATTAGTAGGTAAATTTACTTTCACATGAAATTAAATTCAACACCTTCACTCACATGTCCGACGACAAATGCTCCGTGGTGAGATGGTGCAGGGTTATGAAAATCACAGAGAGGGAGAGGGAGTAGAGCACGCCCTGAAATGGGGGGGGGGGGAGGTTAAATACTGAAATACGGTATAATTTGGTAGAGTGCCTTTAATTCGTGTAATCTAGAAACAGATAGTATAAGATTTCTGATAACAATATGTTGCACACGAACATTTATGATTATTATAACTTTTAGATTTAAACTCAAAAATTTTTTAGAGAAGAAATCGAACTTAACATCCTGATTTAATACACAGCCTGGTGTTAATAACTGTTAGCTATTTTAAATATTTAATATATTATTCAAAATAAAAACATATTGAATAAATTTCACGTAAAGAACATCTTTCTCGACAAAGCTAAAAAATATTCTATTTCACCAGTAGACCCACCTTGCGTGACGTCATAGTCACTCTGGGACACAATTTGCGGTTGGTTAACTGAGTCATCGATGAGAGAACGTTCTTATTGTCATAAGGAGAGGAACTATTAACTATATTATTGAATTAGAATTATTATACAATCAGGGTAAAAGGAGTTTATTGTGACTAACAGGTAAATTAAGGTAGGGTCTGTCTATTTTTAGCTCTTCCTGAAATAAATTTGAAAAATTAATAAAACTTGAATAAAAAGCTCCAGATATTTTTTTCAAAATTTCTTCATTCAATAGTTCTTTTTTCTTTATATTCATATAAGTTTACAAAACTAGGAAATTATACATTGCTAAGAAGTAAAATAACAAATAAAAAACAATGAAGTGGAAAGAGTAAAATCTATTTTATTAGTTAGTAAAAAAAAAAATTTTTCAAAAAGTGTCTAAAAATCTAAAATATGACAGGTTCCTTCTAAATTTCATTGATGAAATTCACAAGATAAATTTCCCCGATACTACATAAAATTTATCTTTTTATTTTCTGATCTTTAGTTGGGTATCATAAAATTAATAGATCTTGTCGGGTAAAAGGTTATAAGAACATAAATAATTAAATAACGTAGAGTTAAAACGAATAGCATAGCGTGAAATTTTGAAACAATATATGTAGTAATAACAGTCATCAAACTTCATTATTTAACATATTAAACATAATGCAGCGGCCATAATATAAGGGTCAGTGAGAACAAGTTTTCTAAATCATTATTTTCAAAAAAGTAAAGGAACTCACAATCTACAAAATTTGCACTCATTGCATATAGAGCTCCTCAGTTCAGATGTATTCGTATGAAATTTACAAACATTTGAACAAATATTCTATCAATAGTTCGATATTTTATTTCAAACAATGAATTTAGCTCTGGTCTACAGTTAAGGGTCACCATGTAAAATATTCAAATTTGTCTATATAATTCATGTTTAGAAGACTTGTTGCATTAACATAATCAATTAGTCATGGTGTAGTGTGGCGAATTATTGAAACAAAACAATTTTCAACATGGCTGCCGTTGTTACTAAAATCAGGATTGTGTTTCTCTTTCGAGATGGAATGTCGCTATAAGAGATTTTGATTGCTATATGATGGTCTAAAGTATTGCGGCTCAACATAAGCAATATGAAGTTGTTGATTCCACACCGATGACTGGGAAGATCATGCATGTGTTAAAGGACCTTTTCTTCACTTCTGGTCAAATTTCTCTTGAGATATGTAGGACCTGTAGGTGTCATGTCTGGTAGTACGGTGTCCTGGTCTACTGTTTAACGTCGTCTTCAAAAAGTGTGCTTGCAATCACTCGTCCCTACAACGAACCATTTAATCTCTAAAAAGAACCAGAAGGTGAGACTTGTGTTTGGTCGAATGATCAGTGGTCGAAAGTACATTTTAGTGATTATTGAAAGTTAAATATCTTCGGTTCTATTGGGAAAGTACACGTTAGGCACAAAGTAGGGGAAAGGTTAAGTCTAAACTGCGCCAAGAAAACAGTTGATATAATGAAGTGATATAGCTAGGAATTATTCATAGAGTATGAGTTAATTGACTTAGTCCTAAATATTTCAAAATTTTGAAAGATGACTCTTAACTTTTGACCAGTTTTTAATTTGAAAGTGAAATATCGATATTGATAGAAATTTGATAAGAATAAATATGAGGACTATGTGTACATAAGTACGAGAAAAATTTCTGTAATGTATGTTCGGAACATTTTTTTTCCCATTATCGTTTTAAGTTTTTTAGATAAATAATTGTTCTTATTGACCTATTATTTGGGTCACTACTGAACATAATATTCTAATATCTATGCGTTTTTATTAAGGAAAAAGAATTTATCCATTTCTTTTTACCAGTTAGTTTGATAATAACTAGAACTAGAAAAAATATTCATGGTAAATGATTCTCCAGATACCTTCACAGATTGCGGAAGGTTATATTTTTGGCGGTATTTATTTATTTGCCATCTTGTTATTCGCATAACTCAAAAATACTGGAACCAAATTTCTAGGAATAAGGTCAAATGTGAAGGACAAAGTCAATTATATCTCAAAAAGTATTCAACCAAATTGACTGAAACTTGATGGGACGATTAGTCAATATCCATAATAAATAATTGACAAAACCTCATTTTTTGTATTACTGCATGTCTTCTTTGACAACAACAACAACACTTAATTGCTATCCGTTACAATAAGCATAACACAGACAGGATTCTATTTTTCAATGCAATGTCACCATTATTAGATTATAAAGAGATTAACAATAGTTATTGAAAGGAGAATTTTATTAAGTAATTAAGACGCTTTCGCTTTCTATTGATAATTATGAAAGAATACTATTCCAGGTTTTTATAATTATAAATCAGTTCATATTAAGTTCATTATACCTACATAATATTGAAAATATCAAATAAAATTTAAATTATAATAAATAAATATAGATAAAATTTGAATAAATAATATTATTAAATAATATAAATAACCAAACCAATTTCATAATTTTCACACATAATAATTAAATATGGGGTAAGTTACGAATTGTCAATCAGTTTCACATCTTTGACTATATAAGAAAAAACATAAAAATAATCATAGCTTTAATTAATACTTTTATTGGTGTATCTGCAAGTATCATGGATACCAATCAAAATTATTATATCGTATTTTCCTATATGACCGAAGATGTGAAACTGACCGTTAATTCGTAACTTCCCCTACTAAATAACAAGTGTCGTCTAATAGCAACAAAGGTTCACCACACTCCACCACTGCAAGTCAAAACTGAACTGATTCTCTGTCTTTTCCACGCAATGGGGAAACGCGCACCAATTATCATACCGGTACTCTCGCTAGCGCATCCAGCGGCAGAGACAAGCGTAACGGAAGCACCGTCACAAACACCCGTAACGTAACTACCGTCACTAACAAGGAGTGTCACAATGGAGACACTGCTGTGGGTGACAGTATTAATGAAGACTTACGGTATTAACATAAAGTGGAAAATATGAAGTAACTGTGATGTACTATCAGAAAAAAGAGTCACTGTGATGATGTACTATCAGAGAAAAGAGTCACTGTGATGATGTACTATCAGAGAAAAGAGTCACTGTGATGATGTACTATCAGAGAAAAGAGTCACTGTGATGATGTACTATCAGAGAAAAGAGTCACTGTGATGATGTACTATTAGAGTAAAGAGTCACTGTGATGATGTACTATCAGAGAAAAGAGTCACTGTGATGATGTACTATCAGAGAAAAGAGTCACTGTGATGATGTACTATCAGAGAAAAGAGTCACTGTGATGATGTACTATCAGAGAAAAGAGTCACTGTGATGATGAACTACCAGAGAAAAGAGTCACTGTGATGATGTACTATCAGAGAAAAGAGTCACTGTGATGATGTACTATCAGAGAAAAGAGTCACTGCGATGATGTACTATCAGAGAAAAGAGTCACTGTGATGATG